>JACGTJ010001322.1:868-12979 GCA_014858695.1 Chrysomya rufifacies | reverse complement strand
AACTGAACTACAACTGAACTAGAAATGAACTAAAAAATCATAGATTTATAGTTGTTGTAATTTTAAATTCTCAGACAGGTCTCGTATTAAAGTTATTTTGCAAATTCCTAAATGTATCCCTTGTTTGTAAATGTATTATACACTACAAGTTAAAACTACAAGTTTTTTCATCTTTTTTAGTTTTTATTTATTATACTTTTTATTTGTTATTTTTTGTTTTATTATCCCTTTTTTATTTAGGAAAACAAAAAATCATGATGGCCTGCTTCGTAGTTTAGTTGCCCTGTGTCTGCTTGGTCATATATAACGTATGTTAAGATATACATTTTTGTATACATACATAAGTTTCTTAATGTTGTTGATTTTTTAGCTGGGTCATGTTGCATGTCATATACAACATGTGTAATATAAAAACACGCAAAAATATATATTTGCTGTTCTGGTTTTACTTCGTACGAAAAAAGGGAGCAGTATTTATTTTTCTCTTGCAGACTTTCTTAGTTTGCAGATTTATGAAAGAGTAATCACTTATGTTTTTAATGTATATAAAAATTTGAATTCCAACTTATGTTACAGTTTATAAGTTTCATAAGTCATCCAATATAAAAAACTCAATTTATATATGTCCTAGAACTGCATATCTTAATTACAGTCTATAACAAACCAACTGGAACTGATCTATGATGTGGTACAATATCCTTATTTTACTTTATTAATTTTGATAGCACTTATTTACTGCCCTGTTTATATAGAAGTTTTTCATTTTTGTGTTAACTAAATGCCAAAAATATATAAAATTCTGTTTGTATTTAAAAATTTTGCTTTATTTTTTCATTTATATTTTCTTGTTAAATATTTTTCATGTCATAAACATAATTTATTTACTGTAAACTTACAACTTATGACCATGTTTACAGAAGCATCTACTACAGTAACATAATTTTGTATGAACTTTCATAAGGATGGTAAGATAAATAGTAATTTTATAAAAATATGTGTTTAAATATGAATTATATATGGTGAACCGTTAGTACTGAAACTTTTAGTGCTGAGTTAATTTCATCTTCAGTTTGCAATCATAAAAAGATTTCAAAATGATCTGTTATAAAAACAAAATTTTCAATAAGGTATATATTTATCATTTTAAATTAATAAATATAATAGAGTATTTTATATTTCGTCTTCAATATATTGTTTGAAATTAGGTAATCATGGCGTTACTAAGTACTTCATTTTTCAATTTAATTAATAATTATTCAACAATTCTACAATACTCTCAATATATTTTATACTTTAAAACAAGTTTTACAATTATAACTCGTTTCGCTATAGTTTTTGTACCCTACACCAACATAGGTGGATAGAATATAATGCATTTATGGGGATGTTTGTAACATATACTACATTTGACTTGAAATCACTTTCTAAGTAGATTTGAATTTATAACTCGCATAAAGGAAAGTTTTACAACGTTTATAAATAATAAAATATCTGTGTAATTTAATAAAATGTATCATGTACTATCTTAATTTTCTTAACTTTCATGTGAAGTTTCATTTTAATCAGCTCATTTTTATGCCCATGCAAATGAGCCTCCAAAATAAGAGTCTAACTACATTAAACTCTTAAATATGTGAGTAGTATTTAGTATTTTTAAAGATATCTAAAGTTCTGGCCACATTGTCACAAAGACAAAACTTATTAGAATTGGAAACATATAGTCCATTATTTCGCTTAGCATAAAGTGGTTTAGGGTATCACATAGTCGGTCTTGATCGACTAAACGACACATAATTGTTTTTCTTTAAAAAGGTGCTTATTAGATAATCATCAAAAATATTATAATAACATGATATAATTGGATCATAAACATAATAAAATAAGAACATTAAATGATAAAATAGAAGTGGATCATACTACGAATGAATGAAGTAATAACATGATCAACGGGTAAAGGTAAAACATTGTCATAATATCACACATTCTAATAGTTTGATAAAAATATTATAAAAATACATCATACTTTTATAAAATGAAATCATAATAATAATAATAATAATAATAATAATAATAATAATAATAATAATAATAATAATAATAATAATAATAATAATAATAATAATCATAATAATCATAATAACTGGTATGTTTGAAAAACTGATTATAGTTACTTAATCTTATACAATTTCCTAAAAATATTATTGGACTCTAGAAACTGTGAGATCAACAACAAAATATTAAAAATAAATTGATTTCCGAAAGCAATATCTTTCACAATAATCTCCCATTATAAATTTTTGCTAAAATTTTTGATTCATAACTTTCTTATTTATAAATTTATTCTTCCCATTTTCAATACCAAACAAATTATTAAATAAAAGTAATATTTGTGCCAAAGATGCGTTATATATCGTGCTTTCAGTGACAGACGAATGGACATCTTTAGATCGCCTTAGAATCTTATCTCAATCCTGAGTAATTAAACATTTTGTGGTGGTCATAAAAATGCTATTTTTATACACAATTTATGGTCAATTTCCAAGAAATTCCGGGACAGAAATAATCATGAAAAATAATAATTGTAATTATTAAATAAATCTATTATTTCGTAGTGGAATTGTAATTGTGTAATGCTCCTTTCTAAAGTCACTTTAAAAATATTTTTAGATATATTATATATCCTAAAGATATACATTTATAAATAAAATAAATAATAATAAACAAATATTTAAATTTAGTTAAGTCCAGAATAAAAATCTAAATTCTAAGTACTTCAAGTTTGTTTGTTATTTATAATGTTCCATCATTTAACATTTAAATCTAAAAAAATAATACGATTAAATGACCATTACCGATCAACTAACACAAAATACGTGCTAAAATCATTAATAAAATAATCTTCTGAAAATGAGTTATCTTTAAAATATATATTTTGTTTTATGCCAAAAACTACAACATGAATTGAATCACGTATACCCTTGATAGATTTTTTATTTTATTTAGAAAATTAGTTTTGGGTTAAACGGGTCTTTTGTGTTTAACACAAATATTGCAAAAATTATAATTTGCAAAATTGTTAAATGGCAGACAAATAATTTTATTTTATTCATTAAAATTAATTGAACATATGCACGATTTGTTGCATGATTTTTATTTTTTTATTATTATTTAATTGAATATAATAAAATATTAAAATAAATTTATTTCTAATTAAAATTATGTAATATAGCATGAAATTTATTATCTCAAAAATTATTATTATTTTTTGATTTAATATTAGGTATTAGGTGTTAAATGGAATATTTAGGTATTATTTTGTCGTATGGTATATTTATTTGAAAATCATCATACGAGAGACTGAGTATTATAACCTAGTACACTTGCGATTATAAACAATAACACAATTGTTTTGATAATTTTTTTAAAATTGCCCCTGACATTGGCGTGATGTCTTTTTATGGGACTGGCACAAGCCGCTTTATCACAAAAAAAAAAAAAAAATAATAATAAACATACATTTAACAAAAAAGAAATCACTATTACTAAGCGAAAAATTAAAGATTTTCATACCTAACAAAAGTTATTGTTTATGTTTTTACTTTTATAAAAAAAAAAACATAATAAATAAATATTTTTAGTTGATTTATAATTACTACTATATGTAGATATATAAATCATGCTGTGGCATAGTGTTTATTAATTACGAAAGTGTTAAAAATGTCTGTTAAATTTTGTATTATTCGTATGATTTTGGAAAGTAAAACTGTTATTTCTTTGAAATTTTGTTTAAACGAATATGGTAAAAAAAAGAAATAAAATAATTAGTAATATGACCATGGTTAATATTTAATAATAGTAAATCTTAATAAAAAAAAACGCTAAAAAACAAACCTCAAACACAAATTCATTTTAATCCGCCATCATGTCTGACGGGCAAATTTCCAAATTTTAACAATATAAAGTTTTGGCCATAATGATGCTTAAAACTTATATAATAAATTGGTACTAGCAGTGTTTGTTTTTTTTTTTTATTTCAAACTACCGTTTACATGATTTAAAACAATAGTCTTTGACGTTTTAAATTGGCAACACTACAATTATTTAATAACAACGGTGGTATTTTGTTTACATTTGAATGTAACCCAATAAACATACAAATTTGAGAAATTTAAATTAAATAAAAATTGTATAATTAAGAATTAATTATTTCATACAATTTTGCTTAGCATTAAAAATATTTTTTGTTTATAGAATTATATTATGAAAAATTCAAATATATTTTGTGCTCATAAACATATATTATGATTATCAGTAAAAAATATTCACACACTTTTTAACCTATACTTAAATTTGGAAATTTTTTGACGCGTAAAAAAATTCCCATCATTATATTTCATAATATTTAAAATGTATGATTTAATGTTTGCTGGGCATGACTTTGTATTTATTTAGCGGCTTCACATCTTTTATATATATATTTTGTATATTTGTCTAGATTTACTACTGTTTATTTACCAAAAGATTTATAAGATGTTTATAATGAAATGTGAAAAACAAAACAAATTTAAATTACTTTTTTTATTTATTCATTCTCTCAATTCTTTTATATTGTTGTTTATGTTACATATTATCGCTTATTTTGTTTAAAGCCTATTTATTGTTCGGTAAGAGGGAATCACCGTTAATATGTCATTATTAATGATGACATACATACATATATGTATGTCGTATACTTTTGTTATTTTTTTCTATGTACTCTGCTCTCATGATGATTACACACATTTTGTTTAATATACATTTCCTGAGTTTAATGTATAATATACATCTGTTTAAAAAGAAATCTTTGAAAAGTTCATTTAATATGACGAAATTTATTTTACTATAAAAACAAAAGTCATTATATTTGCATTTGTTTTTTTTTTTGCGAAATGACTTTGACATTTATCGTTTTACATATTAATAGGGTTTTCGGCACACTTAAAGAAATTTTGTTTGTTAACTTAATACATGATCAAATTATTACTACTGTGCTCCAACATAAAACAAAGGAGTCAAAATAAAATTTGTTCTTCTAAAAACTTTTTTAAAGGCTAAGTTAAATAAGGATATCTTACACAAATTGTAATGACCTTGTTTGAAAGTAAACATAACAAACGGTAGACCTAATTCGAATAAAGTTATTAATTTTAAAGAGTACTTAAAGTCTTCGCAATTTTGAAGAGATTAAAGTTCAGTCAGAGCACTTGCAAGTAAATACAGTTCCATAAGAGTTGTTTTACGGATTCGAGAAAATATTTGAAGTTAAAATATCTCTAGATAAAACATTAATACATGTCCGTTGAGATTATCGTTGTAATGATAAATAATACAATAACATTTTGCTGTATTTGCTTAAAAATAATCTATTGAAATATGAACTAAACGTCCTCGCATAAAATAGGAAGAAAATACTTATTTATTTTTTTTAACATATAAAATTACTAAAAAATTTTCTGCAAGTGTAATACTATACAAAATATTTATTATCGATTTTTCTCCAACAAGTTGTGGTTTTCTATATAGTATTTAAAAAAAATCCATTTCTATAGTGTTTGCTTACATTGATTAAATAATGATGAGTTTTTGTTTTTTTTTTGTTCATTCTAATAAGTAATAATTAAGATATACACATACCGATATGTATATATAGAATTGTAGACAAACATTCAAGTTCTACGTTATGACCTTGAATGAATGACCGAATAATATGGAAAAATACAGGAATAAAATATATATTATACTATAATTAAACAAATTTTCTGCAATAAAACTAATGATAGCATAGAAATAATGTAAGAGATTTTAGAACTAGAAAAATTAATTTTACAATTAAATTGTTTTCAAAGAAATATTCTCACCTTATTCTAGTTAGCTTAAAGTTAAGGTGTTTAAATATTTTTAAATAATAAAAAATGATAAATTATTGATAATAATAAACAAATGTTTATATATTTCTTATCTAATTTCAACATTTTATTAGGGCAAGTAGAAATATGTTTTATAAAGTTAGAAATATTGATTTTTTTAGAAATCAACATTTTTATGGCAAATAAGCTATTCCATTAAAAACTTTGAACTGAATGCAGTTATATATTGAATATTTTTCTTCTCAAAACCATTAATATATGCGCGGGATCTTTGAAATACCGTGAAAAATTACACTTTTTCCTATTATCCCAGGAAATGAAAATGTGAAACAACTCCAATCGGTATATTCGAGACCGTTTTCACCAGTGCCCCCTCGCGAAAATGTTTACTAATTTTTATCAAATCACGTTTTCGAACCATGACCACCTAAATTTTATATCAAGGTTTACGTTATCTATATTAAGGCATAAAGTTAGTACTTATTTTGATCAAGGAAAAGAACGTAAATTTTGTGAAGACTCAAATGCTTGACAAAAGTATTTTTTTGGGAACTTGAATAAATTTTCCATATCAAGTTGTTCACGATTCCGTGTGTTTACGTTTCAGCGAGTTCACTGTATTAGAATTGATGATGGTTACATATTGCACACGTTCTGCTAATTGATTATTAACGAATTTACACATTGTAAAATTTGAAAAATTTTTAAATAAATATTTAATTTTCATATAATCTTGCAAGAAAAAGTTTGCTAAAAAACTATTTGCTTAAAAAAATTTTATTTATTTTTTGGGTTCTACTATTCCAGTACTTGTCAAACTTAAAAGTTTTAGAAAAAAATAAAAAAAAATGCAATACATTTTGTTGTTTTTTGAATAAAACCTGTAGTATTGGAACAAAGTTAAATTTTGTAATATTTCAATACAGAACTTTGATTTTTCAAAGTTTTGCATATTAAATTTTTGAATATTTAAATATAAATTGTCTGCTAAGTTTCATTAATTTCTTTTCAAACGTATTCTTAAGTTTTTTTCTTTAATTTTTTCATTTAATTTTGCGTTTTGTATTACTTTTTTACTTTTCAATTTAACCCCTAATAGCACAACAACAAATTATTAAACAAAAGCTTTTATTCGCTGTACCTACATATGTCCTTATGACTTTTAAAGTTTTTCATTTCATTTTCTAAAACTACCATGAGCTTTAACGAAAAAGTACTTAAAGTGGCAAGGAAAAATGAAAAACTTCATAATTACCTTATTATACTTCTTTTTTTGCAAACGTTCCAATCCGGAAACATTACCGGGTACATCGTTGTCACCACCATTACCCCATAGACCAAGACGATCTCGGGCAACATTATTTAAGAAACCACAATTATTTGTAGAAGACATTGTGAAATTTGCGCGTTGTTGTAGATTTATTGAAGATGTTTTTAAAAATGTATTATGTATGGATTGATTGAAATCGTTTATAGCATTAACATTTCGTGTTAAATCCTTTAGATCCGCTGGCGTTAAAAGCGGTAAATTTAAAGCTTTTTCGTTTTCCTTGACAGTAAAATCTTTAACCGACACTGATGATTCAGCTGTTGTGTTATTAGTAGCAGTAGTATTTAAATTTAAAATTGTATTATTTTGTGTGTCTAGCGTTTGCAACGGTTGTTTCTCGGCGGCGATACGACTTGTACTGATTTTACAAAGCTTAGCAACACCGTTCGTCAACTCATATTCAATAGTGGTGGTGGTTGTATTAGTTGTTGTTGTTGCCGCTAATGGTGGTGTAGTCGTATGATTTCCATTCGATTGGCAATTGCGCACAGCAGATATTATAGTGGTAGTATTCGGATTCATACAATGACAAGTTTTTGGCGATGTTGAGGAAACCCCAAATTGTGTATTAGCTGTGACGTCACTGTTTCCATTGTTTAGATTACCACTACTACAGTTACTTTGGCCACAACAACTAGTAGCAGCTGTTATTTCGCCGTGCATTTGCTGTTGATCAGCTGTTTGAAGTGTGCCATTTCCATTCATTTTACAATTGTGTTGGTGCTGATGTTGTTGTTCATTTATCGGTATTGTTGTTTTATAAAAATGTTGCTCGTTCGGTGTATTTTGACCATGAGAGGGGCTGTATGAGTTCGCTGCCGTTGGATAGACGGGTGAACTGTAATAAAATATGTAATATTGTAAAATAAATAATTTACACAAAATGTATAATATACATAAATATTTATAAAAGTATTATGTCTATTTTGGTTAAAATTAGAACGATTTAAAAATTAAAATAATTTGAATTTTTTTTACATACATTATTCATAGTGTTTGTGAAAACAAGATACTTTTTTGTTTGCAATCGTATGACAGATTTAAAATAATAAAAAAATCGTTTTGTTCTTTATATTTACTGTAATTATACATTTATAAAATTTTTATTTGTCAATATTTGCCAAACCAGTTTAAAATAAACAAAGCTTCGAATGGTGGGAATTTAGATATGATATTTATTTTATTCAAATATCTCAAACTTTGTTTAAATTGTTTTATGATTTGGTAAAGTTCAGGGTGCAATATTTTTAATAATATTTTCAGGGTTAGGAAAACATGAATTTGTATACTATTTCCGTATTTTATTTGCGGTTTACATACATACACGTATGAAAATTTCATGACAAAATTCTTAATTCTTAAAAGATTTACTGAAGAATACGCTTGAGGCAAACATTTTGAACCAAAATGAATACTAAAATCTATTAATCTATTATACTATGGTACTACAACAATTCTATATATTACGAACAAGATATTGTCCTTTATTCTTTGAATATTACAAATTTGAGGAGTAGTCATGAGTATTTTTCGAACTGTAAAGATAATAAACAATCCCATAAAACACACACAACTTATCGTCGTTTTTATTAAAAACATTATAAATTCAGATTTATGTACATTTTTGAACGGATATCTGCGACCCACAAGGGGTTCGTAATGATATCTTAAGAAAGGTGTTTTTTTTTTTTGCTATTGATGAAAAATTCGATTTAACGAATTTAAAAGATTTAAATGCTTACATTCAGAAATTTAACAAATATCAACCTTTTCAATTAAACCATCTGTAAAAATGAAATATATGATTTTAACTTGTAATGAAAAAATAGGATCATTGATCAAATTATAAAGTCTTTAATTACTATTCTTTGCTGAATCAAAGCGAAGCTAGAACTAAAATGGTATTTGAACTGAATTAGAAACGGCATTTACTGAAATGTTCGGAAAAATCTAATTAAACTACAAAGTAGTTGTTAGTCGTATGGCCATTGTAATCTTAAAGTCAAATCTTGTTAGAATTTGGAGTTATATAATCACTTCAAGTTGAGAATATGTTCAATAACAAAAGAGAGAAGATATATTCAATACTAAAAGACAGGCGAACTATAGGTTTAACATTCTACTTTAGAGAAAATTTGTAAGTTCGCCACTATTTTCTAAGGCTATGTTGTTCTTGTACTACGAACCCATATTTTGATTTCTCTTTATAGGAAAAAAATGGCCGGGAAAATTTACATATAAAAATCATACTATTCGCTCAGGTTCTAAAATATTCGTTGATGATTTATGTACACATTATACCCTAACCATCTATTGTAGTGCAAATTTTCTAATCAATATTGTGTTTACAAGTTGTAGCATATTGATATTTTTTTTTTTCAAATTGCAAATAAAAAATTTTTTCATTTCACTATAATGGGCTGTCCGAAATTGACTAAATTTTATTAATGGAAGTGTAATTGACATTCCAAATTAGTATAATAAATCAAAGGGTATTAAAAATTCGTTATAGCCGGTAGTAGTACATTAATTTATTTTCTTTTGTGATGAAATTAATTGGGTACAAAAATCATTTGAACGGCATTAATAAGAATACAAAATACAATTTTGAATAGATAACGGGCGCGAAAAAAATAAATAATAAATACTTAATACACGCTTATTGAAGTCGGCTGATGTTTTGAAGACGACATAACATATTTTCAAACAAATAGAAAACTCATACAATATCAGCAAAATTTTGTTATTATGAAAAAAAAAAAAAAATAACAGGTAATTAGCATAGACAGCTATATAAATAAAATTTAATCGTTTTTTAACAATAACTCGATTATTTATTAACCGATTTAAAAGATTTTAAAAACCAAAATTGTATTATCATAACATAACTAACATACTATGGAGGATTAAGCCTGCAGTATATAAATATTCAAAAATATTAAAAATAACGTTTTTTTGAAGATATCTCCGCCATTTATGAATGGATTCTGCCGAATTTAAATAGCAAAATTCTCGCGACCCTAACGAAAGATTTACATATTGCATAGGACGTGCATGTATATTTCGAATTTTTTTGAAACGACGATTCAGAATATATATACTTTCAGATCAAAAAAGTAAAAATTACAAACGGAATGACAAACTTATATAAACACTTTAAGTGAAGGGTATAAAAATATAAATGTTTTTATATACGTAAGTTAAAATTTAAAACTTACCGATTGCCATAACGCAAAAATCGGGTTGACAAGAAAAATGGTTGTAAAATTTTAATCTGCATAATTTCGATTTATTAAATTTTAAATTTCTTTTTTTTTATAATAATTTAAAAGGAAAAAAAAAACACAATAATACAAATTAAAATATATATGTTCAAAAACACTTGGCACGACAATGGTTGGAATTAGGAAATTAGATAATTGATTGATTACCAATTATGCAAATTACACCTTAAATTTTAAATCGTTATAGAACGGTTAAATTTTTTTATTTGTCCTGGTCTTTGGACGTTTCTAATTCAACTGAATAACAAAGTCAATCTACTAGAAGAACATTAAAAAGAAAAATCTTTGTTATTTAAGAAAGTTCATTTCATTTATTATCAGTTTGTTTACATTTCGCTTGCATATTTGTCTTACAAAATAGAATAATCGAATTAGTTTTTTTTTTTTATTTTTTTTTATAGAACATTAAAACGGAGACGATAATAATATATTCTGCATTCATATATAGTATATATATATGTATATAATATATAACAAATATACTTATATGTCAGCAACAACATTTTTGTTGGTGACGTTATTTTTGTCGTAGAGTTGCCAAATTTTTTGATAAATAGATAAACAAAGGTATTTTAGAAATGTTAAAATTGTCAACTATACAATATTTAATGTGAAGACGAATATAGCGTTTTTACTTGTTTTAACTGCTGTCGAAGGTTGACCTATTAAAAGGACATCATATATAAATATCATCTAATGCATTTTGCTTTGCAAGTTACTTATAAAATGATAGTCAAAACCTCATTTTCAGCTGGATAGTAAAGCTTAAGCTTACAATATATACAAATATTATTGCAAAATTATAAGTTTTTTTCAACACAAAAATATAAAATTGCATGTTTAGTGTATATGAATCTAAAAATTTCATTGATTATCTTTTATATTAATTCAGACAGTGATTCCTAAATCAATTTTAAACAGAAATATTTTCTCTAAGGTCTATTACAATCGCTTAAAGTTATATATAAAACTTGATATAAAATTTGTCTCTACTCCTATTTTACGCAAATTATTAAAATCCACTTATCATTAATCTGCTTAATCCACCATATATGTCTTTCGGTTTTCGGACTGCTCTAAGAAAGATAGACAATTTGATGAATGTTCAGCAAATAAATCGTTTTAACAAAACAATTATCTTCTTTTCGAAAATATTGCTATAAGTCTTTACTTCAATTCTAGTAAAATTCTAGTTCAGTTTTATTTCCATTCTAGTTCAATTCAGTTCTAGTTTAGTTTTGTGTCCAAGCTTAGCTGTAGTTCATTCAAAATTGTTCAATTATTTGTTCCCATTTCAAGTAAAATTTTGATTGAGTAACTTCTTGCTGAGAATTTAATAAAATTCATTTAAATCTGAGAAAATTTAGATTAATTATAAACAAGTAAGAACGCTATATTCGGCTATGCCGAAACTTATATACCCTTCACTTAAGTTGGCTAACACCAAAAAATACTCCAAAAATAGCCTATACCATTCCCCGTTCCAAATGGTGGAATAGGGTTATATGTTGATCCGAAAAATCCTCTAAAAATCAATAAAATCATCGGTGAAACAATGAAGTCTCTATCTTTTATAAAGGCTTTACAAATC
>JACGTJ010001315.1:13726-50841 GCA_014858695.1 Chrysomya rufifacies | reverse complement strand
AATTTTTTTGAGACCATAACAATACATATGTAATTGTTTATGCTTGATAAAAATATAAGTGAAGCCACATCAGCGACATTGCATGTTTATATTCATCACTTTGTTAAAGATTAGCAGCATATGTATAGATTATGTATGTATAACGCAACAGTTATAAACATGTTTATAACACATACATATATGTGCAAATTCAATTGAATATGAAAAGATTTTGCTGAAATTCAATACCAAACTGCTTAGAAGAATAACATATATAATATGAGTATATTTCAATTGGTTTGGTCAAATAGTTAGCAGGTAATGTTAGAATAGCGAAATTCAATATAGTATTTGACTGGAGATGTGTAGAATATTCTAGAATTCATAATTTAGCACAAGGCATATAAACAATGAGTTTTGCTATAAAGAATTATTTCATAAGAGAAATACCACCAAACGAATTTCATTCAATTTACCCATAACACAAAAAATTAATGTTTCAATAGTTTAACAGCATAAAATTCTTTTTAGAAGAATATTTTTCTAAATTTTATTTTGTAAAAATAAAATACACAATGTAACGAATTTTTTATTCATAAAATTTTCAGCCATTTTTTCTTTTTTGGCGCGGAGGGGGATAATTTTTGATTTAAGCTCAATGTGTATTAACATTTCTCACTAAAACCTCCCTAACTTTGTAATTAATTTTTGACGAAAATAACTTTTATTTGCGATTACTGGTAATAAAAAATGTGATTGTGAATCAATAATTCTTGTAAATAATTTTCAACAATAAATTAATATTTCTTACTAAAAATTAGCTATTTGCCATAATTTGTGCAAATAAAGAAAAAAAATACAATAATAATTTGTTTTTAATAAAATTTAATTTTATTTATTTAATTTATAAATATAACCATGTGATACTTTATTATGTTGTCTGATAAAAACGACCTATCGAATGTTGGAAACGCTGACGATAAAAAAAAAAAAACTTTACTTAGAATCTATTAAAATATCCTTCAAAACATCCAAAGTTTTTAGAAGAAAGAGTAAACATTATATATAGATCCAAAAATGTTTTTTGAACTTAATTTCTTAATAACATATTATAATTTTAAATGTGTTGTAACATACAAAATTTACATACAATATTTAAAATTTAACGAAATAAAAGGTTATCGTAGTTCTTTTATAATCCTCAAAGAATTAAATGAATAGCAGATGCTTCGGTATCGGACTTGTGATTTGTCAGTTTTTACCTTTTGTGATTTTTTGATCATTATTTTCAGTCATTCATTAGAGTATTTTTACTCTAATTTTTTGAACATTTTAGATCTTATCCTTTATACCTTTTTGTACTTGCATTTCAAAATAGTATTCGAATCCCATAAGGAAAACAATCATCGCTTCATTAAATAGAAAAGTATTACAGGAAATCAAGTACAAAAGTACAAAGTAATAAAATAGTTAATAGTTTAGGAGATTTTTCCCTTTTTATTCCTTTTGTTACCCCAAAACATTCGTATCGAATTCAATTGAATAAAAATTAGCTATGTACATATTAATTTGTTTTTAATTTTTTATATTTTCAATTAAACTTTTAAACATAAATGTACATAAAAGATTTTGTATTTATTGTGTAGTTTTTATTTAATGTTAACATCTTAATAAATAAATTAATGCATGTTTATATGTGTGTATGTATTTAAATTCTAATATTAAGATAATTGAATTGAAATAAAACCTAAATGGTTGGATAAATCAGAATGAACGAAAAATAGACACAAATTCATTATTCCAAGTATTGTTTAAAAATAATCTATATAAAACTCATATAGAGTCAACGATACTAAGATTATTGAATAATTTGGAATAAACTATTGTATGTAAGTATTTATGTTTTCGTCTAGGGTTATTGTTATTCAGTAGAAAAATACACCAAGGCGTAAGGTAATAGAGAAAAATATGAAATTAGAATTAAAATAATTTTAAATATTTTACAAATACGCTACAAACAATTCAAAAAAAAATGTATTTATATAATATATGTATATGTTTTTTAAGTGTAAATCTTATATTAAATGAAAATGATGAATAGCGATTTTTAACATGGTAATGACAACTAATTCTAGAGAAATTTCAAAATAAAAACTAAATAAAAATAGATGATGAATTCTGTGAATTGGTATCAATAAAAATATATATGTATGTGTATGCATATTGTGGATACAGTCGCAGGAGTAAGTGTATGTTTAATAAATAGTTACTCCTTGAAAATCCCTCTCGCTTTGGCAGTAATTTTTCGAACGCGGCCTCTACTGCTGACACTTACTAACTGATCATCATCACTATCCATCGTACTTTCATCTTGATCATCTTGTTGTAAGGCAGAAGTGCTGGCAGCCGTAATCGGTTCATTCCGCTGTTTTCTAGTTCGATTATTGGCGTCCGCCGTATATTCCTCTTCATCACTAAGCTCATTGTAGCGTGGACGTTTCTGATTCCGTGATCCTCTTTGATTTCTGCGACTGCTACGTCCACCTATTCCACCGACATCACGATTGCGTCCACCGTGACGTCTCCTGTTGTAGTTTTCATCTTCATCAGCAATGAAAGAGTCATCCGATAGTCGACGTTTTCTTCCAGGCCTTCGTCCACTTTTCTGCTTAGGTACATACGAAGTTAAAGGCTGATTGTCTTCTGAATCAGAGGCATCATCAGTTGCAGTGGAGTCGGTAGACCCACCTGTACCCATATCTGAAACACCTTCTTCATTGTCTTCATCCTCTGGTTCATTCTCTTCAGCTGAAGGTTCTGTTTGAGAATTTTCTTGACTGTACCGAGATCTTCCCCTTCTCACCGACACTACAGATTGATGGCTATCTGTAATTTCCCTTTGGTACGAAGATGAAGGTCCAGCTGTCGTAGACGAAGGCAAACCACGCCTAAGACGTGTAGTGCCACTATCATTACCATGAGAACTTCGATCTGATTCATCGAAGTTATGCAGATGTCTTGAAAAATTCCTTCTGGAATTTCTATTAGCTGCATTCGAGGTCGAGGGACCTGGATCTCCGACATAATTATGGTCATGAACAGTAGTTGGTGCAGCCAAAGTGGAGGTAGCTATATTCGATGTTGTTGATGTCGCATGGGATCGTGTCATATGTAATGATGATGAACTACTGCCACTTAATTTTCCATTTTGTGAAGATTCACTTCTCTGTATATGTGTTGGATGAGGTGATGATGGCTTACCTATTCCTGAAATAGAAGAAACTTGTTAAAAAATACTAAACAATCGAGTTATTACCAACAAGATTTTAACCTACTCTGTGTATGCCTGTGTTGAGACCCTTGACTTGAAGCTAAAGGTTCATCATCACTATCGTTGTCATTATCAGAATCATTATGTGTTTGAACTATCGTATTTCGATTGGTTCGCAATTGTCTAACAACGTTTAGTGTGCTAGCTGTATTTCGACTTGATGTGCCACCATTATATTCACGATTATTCGTCATTCCATTTGATTTAGTTGGTGTTGGCGTAGGCAGTATCTAAAGTTTATGTAAAATTTCATTAAATTCATTAATATACAATGAAAATAAATTAATTACAATGAAAATTTTAATTAATATTTCGATTAGTTGCGAATTTAATATAAATCTACAATTAATTTATCCATTTCAAAAGTGGAAAATTTCAGAAATAAATTCAATATATATAAATATTAAATTATTTTATTGAAGTGTGGAGGCTAATATGAAAAACTTATTTAAATTACTTTTTTGATGTAGACACTTAACTTGTGGTTAATGTATCTATAAAAATAAATGTACAGATTTGTATACTTACTTCTTCAGCTTCTTCTGTACCATCGCCGTCATCTATGTCGCTACCTCTAGCCCACTCCATAATGGCACGTTTAACACTAGCTCTGGTAGGTCGGGCTGCAACTTCTCGAGAATCTGTATCGGATTCAATAATACGGCCATTACGAACTGGTAAATGGTAGCTGTGATCATTCTCTGTTGCGCGTCTTCCAACTCCTGAACCTATTGAATTATTTTGGGAAACTATTTGGTTTCTGGTATTTCGGGATGGGCTTTGTAACATTAAGGCATTAACGACAGAACTTGTACTGGGTCCATCGTCATTACGTGGTGTTTTGGGAGGTCTTCCCTTTTTCTTAGGTGTATTTGAAAGAGTGTCCTGTGTACTTTCATCGATTTGGGATACCACACCGCCACCTCTTCGAGTTCCATTTTTAGGATTTCGGCCTTTACGAGTAGATTTTTTACGTTTCTGATTTCTACTGACATCAAAATCTTCATCAGTGTCTTCTTCAAGATGGCGTCGCCTACGTTTTGTTCTTCCATACTGATTTTTTTTACGTCCAGATCTATGGTGATGCCTTTTACGTCCTCTTTTCTTACGATCTTTTTCTGGGCTATAACTTTCTTCAGAATTCTCACTAGCACTATTTTCGCTAACCGATTCTTCGCTAGAGGAATCATCGTCATCATCTTCGTCCGAATCGGTACTTGTGGCAGTTGCTTCCTCATCATCTTCGGCTTCATCCTCTGGATCTAATTCTTGACTGTGATTTTTTCGTCTGGAGGAACGTGATGTTCCAGGCTGTGGATCATCTAATGCATTTGCTCTCCTATGTGACGAGGATGATGTGACCCGGTTCGAACTTGAAGTACTCGCTGTTGCTGCCCCGCTGACAGAACGAGTTTGACCTAAGCGACCCCTACGTTGACTTCCACGTCGTTGTTCATTGTCACCGTCATCATCTTCTTCGTCATCATCATCTTCTTCATCGTTATGTGAAGATTCTTCAGAACTTCTTAATCTTCTTGTATTTCGTACTACATTTGCTCTGCGACTTGTGGAACGTGTACGTTCAGAGGGTGTTCGCTTACTAGGACTACTACTGGATCCTCGAGATTTATTCTTATTAGCACGTCTTCTTGCCGATTTCCAATTGCTAATTACTGTTTTTATATGCGACTCGAATAGAGCACTTAAACGTAAAGTCATTGAGTAAATCTAAAAGTATACAAATATAACATAAATTTCTTTAATGTAATATATTCACACATCACTGTTATATACAATATTTTACAAAGTTATTTATAAAAAAATATATACAAAAAATGCACATACACACATATTATAAATCTATCTGTTTAAATACATTTGTATGTACATGTAAAGTGCGTAAATAACCTTACCGCCAAATATTCCTACAATAATGATCGTCATTCATTATTATGTTTAATAGAATTTGTACATGGATAGTTGTGGGTGATGATTAGATAAGATTTTTTATATTACATGAGTGTATTTGGGAAGCATGTCAAAAAAAAAAAATAAAGTGAAGCACAACAATAATAATGTAAGTATGAGTTTAATGAGGAGATTAATATATATTTTTTTAAATAAATGAAACAAAACGATTACATTAATAAAATGATAGAAATATCCAATATCAATTATTATTCTGTTATGTGCCTGACGATGAATAATAATGATTTTTTAAATGAATTGACGATCTAGATATGCAACATAAATCAACGAAAAGTAATGATAAATTTTGTAATAAAAAAATTATAAAATGACTAATTACAACCTTAATAAACTTACTCGTGAGCGTTTGTTTGTGTTATAGTTTTTAGAGTTTTGGAAGATTAAACGAACATCCTTCGCAAAATCCAATGGATCTTCATAATTTCCCCCAAGTAGATCTTCTTTAACGGTGCGCAAGTCCATAGGAGTTGCAATAATTTCCAAATAATCAGGAAATTCAATTGTATCGACAGGTTCACGAAACGGTAAGGAATCTGGTCGCGACCACATCAACTCCAACAATTGACGACATTCGGTACGCCAATCAGTTTCCGAACGATTTCGATTAGATCTGCAATTTTATTTAAATATATTCATATTTTATTTAAATGAAGCATGTATATATATTCACCTCCTTGTTGATGACATGCTTTGCCTAGCTCTAGCTGCTGCTGCTGATGTGGACGGTCCAGTACTCGTGGAGGGAACTACATCTGATTCATTATCATTCTCCGATTCGGATGAGTGATAAACATCCACTAATTGATGATAGACTGCAGCCACATCAATATCATTCGGTTCTCTGAAGATAAAAAATAAACAATCAGTCGTAACAAATAAAAACCTGTAGTGAAATTTACAAACCTTATAATACGGAGACAAAGATCGGTTATGATACGAGCATGTTTTACAATATTTGTATGTCTTCTATTGTATTTTTCAGCATTAGTGGCTAAATAACGTACATCGAATTGAGCGGAGGTAATACGTCTATAAAAATGATTTTCGAATCTTGACTTTATTGTTGTTAAATCAATGGGGTATTCAATTAAATAAGCATAATCTGGATAAATATTCAAATCAACTGGAGCTAAGAAATGCTCTGCTATTGACAAACGCATAACCTTTAGAAAGAAAACAAAGATCGAATAGATCGTTAATGTTAAATTGTTTCGTGAGTTTCATAAATAACTACCTGTTCTAAACCATTAATTATACGACGACATGATCCATCTCGGTCACCACGATGCCATTCCTCAGATTTTGGTTGGTATAGAGTTGCACGTATTTCCTCCTGTAATACCGGTACAGCCCCACCAACTTCGTCAGGTAAACGATTTTCATCTATGGGTTCCATATCCCACGGACTCATATATTCATATTCCCCGTTATCCCAACGAACTCGGAAACACATAAATGGAGAATCGGGGAATTCCGCTGATAAAGCATGACGTGATTCGATCTGACCCATCCACCAACCATCTCCAATCATACAACGGAAACGATCTCCAATCGACCAATTTCTTTGAACTGCTAAATCATACGTTTGCCTGAGAACCAGAAAATCTAACACATCTGGCATATCGTGGTATTTTATTTTGAACGTAACACCTGTCATATTTCCATCTTCATCAATAATAGCCAATTTAAGACAGCATAGCCTCGGAGGACGAATTTCGTACTTAATACCAATAACACGTACCAGCTCACGATCTCTTAAAGTACGAAAATTCCACGGTTCAGAACTATGTGATACTTTATACACTTTTTTCAAACGCACTGCTTCTATGTAACGCTGGTGTCCCTGTCTAAAGTAGACAACTTCATCACCCATTTGTGGGTAATATGGAGCCTTACGTGGAATAACTTCTGAAAGCCACTCTGCAGGACGATAAACTTCAGGTATTTCACCATTAGGGGCAGTCGGTGGTATAAGAATCTTTTTAGTTTTTCTTGCTGCTTTCGCTGACGTTGTTGGTTGATCTGTCGTATCGTCACTACTGTCTTCGCTTACTGTACGTCGACGAGATAGAGGTTTTCGCTTAGAACGCTTGGGCGGCTCCAAATTTGGCCCTGGTGTATCAGCAACCCAGTCAGAATAGTCAGATGTATCGGTATCCGAATCATCTGACGATTCTTCTAAATTTTCTTCAACATTTGAGTAACTTGTATCGCCGGAGGAATTGCTACTTGCCTCGTCTTCTTCTAATAAATCTGGTGGAGGCGGTTCGTCGATTTCTTCCTGATCCCTCACTGCACGCGTTCTGTATGCCGGTTGCGGTTGCTGTTGGCCAGCAGGACGACCACCTCGTCTTCTTCCCACGCGTCCTGTACCATTTGAACGAGTGTTTCTATTCCGTCCCGAACCTGACTGAGAAGTAATAATGCTTGCGGTACTTATCATAATGGGACGTCTTCGCATTTCTCGTCGATATTCTTGAATTTCATATTGCCCAGCAGTATAAACGATTGATTTGAGTGTTTGGATCTGAGAGTATTTCATTGGTCGGACATAAATGCGACGTACATATTTCAATTGACTTGGCGGTGAAGGTTGTTCTTGTTCTGCTGGAGGTCTACCCCACGTAGTTCCTTGGCGAGGCTGATTGTTCCCTTGTTCCGACAATCTCCTCTCCAATGGATTATTTCCAGATGTACTTGGGCCGTTACCAAGAATATTGCCATTATTTGAGTTTCGACTGCCTGATGGTCGATTATTAGAATCTGGAGCTTGATCACGACCTTGACGATTGGCTAAGGCTTCAATCATACGATCTAGCTGAGAATGATTTGCTCTTCCGTTTGGAGGACTATTCTGATTAGCACCTGCCGCTGCTCCAGCACCACCCTGACGATTGGCCAAGGCTGCTATCAATCGATCTATATTTGAGTAATTATTGTCTTCAACAACAACACCATCACCTGCCATTGTGAGATTCGGAATCAACTGTTCAGTTGAACAATTTTCTCTTCCTGGGACATAGCGCTGAAATCTTGGTGGATGTGGATTTCCATCCGAATCAACTAAAAACGGTGGAGGCATCAAATGGGGCATAAGTTGCGTTTGTTCATCAATGACATGATGAGACGCATCTCTTAGCAATGGTCTATAGTCCGTGTGGAAAAATAACTCATTTGGAAGCTGAAACATTTGTAATGATAAATAACGCCATACAATAAAAAATATTAACTTACAATTTTATATCTATCAGTTGTAACACCAAGCCCAAATATCAATATGTGTCCATGAGAATCTGTAGCTGCAATCATTGTACCATCAGGTGACCATTTTGCATCAAATACCCCGCCATGACCTTGACCATCGATGTTATTAACGAAATGGGCCACCGATTCACCTTTTTCTATATCCCACAAAAATACCTGTCCATCATGTCCAGCAGAAAGCAATATGTGTTCATTTTTAGGATTAGATTCTAAGACAAAAAGTTCATCTTTATGCCCACGTAGAACACAATGTAACTTGGCAGTTTTAGCATTCCATATTTTTATCTACAAAAAAAGAAAAAAAGTAGAATAATGCTCTTTAAAATTAACATATTATACAAAGTACCGTAAAATCATTAGCTGCAGTTATAACATATTTGTCTGAGCAATCCCATGCTACCATTGTAACTTTAAGCTTTTTGCCTTCCTCAGGTTCAGGGCAACTAAATAAAATACGACAAAAGTTAATAATGTTACTTACTCTTTATTTTATATATTATATATTACCTTGGTAGACGTTCAGTCATACATAATTTAACACTTTTCCATTGTTGGGATTCAAATGTCCAAATATGGGCAGTTCCATCTTTACTGCCCGATATAAATCGTAGACCTCGATGTGACCATTGTACCGAATCTACAGCATCCGTATAGGCTTCTGTTTCTAATATACGTTTCGGTCCATCTTCGGACATTAAATAAACTCTAATATGATGATCGGCCGAACCTGCTGCTAAAAATATGCCACCTGGCGAGAATGATGTACACATCATTTGAGCCTGTCCTGGTCTTAGTTTTTCATGATACTGTATCGGCTTCGGCGCAAACGTAATTTTTTGCCCCCTGGGTGTTGAATATTGCCAAAACGCAATAGAACCATCATTACTGGTGGTCACCAAATACTTCAAATCATTTCTTGGTGAAGGACAAAAATTTACAGATGTTATCATGCCCGTATGTGCAGCCAATACAGCTATAGGAGAGGTAGTCTGCAAGTCCCATACACGTAAAATTCTATCTACAGAGCCTGCTGCCAACATAGTGTTATCCAAATTGATAGCAATATCTGTTATTTCTGCTGATGCACCCCGAAGAGTAGCTAACAATCTTCCATCCATTGCGGACCATATTTTTATAAGTAGGTCATCAGCTCCAGTTATAATATAATGTCCCGTACGATCAAATAGTACACAATAAACTGATGACAAATGTCCCACAGTACGACGTAAAAGTTTGGTTTTACTATAAAGACTTGTAGGTACTAAAAGTTTTCGGCGTACCGGCCCTCCGTATTCTCGTCCAATAAGAACTTTTTCTATTTACCAACAAAATAAAATTTAATAAAATACGTTAGTATTTAGTATAGGATATACACAGTGACCGGATAAAGTATAGCCGTAACAACAAAGTAAAAAAATTAATAATAACAATAATTTTATAAAAAAGTGGTTAATAAAACAATTATAATAAAATTCAGTTAATTAAAAAAATATTCTAATTTTCTTCAGAAAAAAGCGGTTATTTTTTCCCTAAAAACCTTTTATTCCACACTCTTCTATCAATAACATTTTTAAGTCCCCAACTTTGATCACAAATACTGTTGATTAAATAAATATTTTTGCATAGTTTATTACGATTAATGGATAACATTATGCCTATATTTTATACCGGACTGTATTTTGATTATTGAAATTTTTGTAATGACAATGGTCCATATTTATAAGAGCTTAAATATAATTACTGTTTTATAAATAATGTTTTAACAAATATCAATTTTGCATTTTTTGAATACGCATAGAATCATTCAAGAATCCTGATTTTAATATTAAGTATTATTTATTTAATATTTAAACACTACAATTTATCAAGCCCTTAAGAACGTTGGTAAAAGGTAAAGACTTTGTACATATAATAATACTTACGAAAATTGTGTATGGGTTTTGTGACTGCAGAATCTGGCAGGGATACGCCATGAAGACGGGTACAATAATCTAGTAATGATCTGGATTTGTATATGCTATCTTTTGTACGCAAGAGACTTTGACGCCCAGCACCTAATAAAGATATTAGCCCTGGTACACTGGGACTTAACTCTTTGTCCAAAATTGGTCCGATTCGGCAACATATTTCTAATAAATGGTTTGGTCCAATATGGGTATATTTCCTCTCCTTAAACAAAGGAAAACGAATTCATTTAGAATTTAGTTGGCAACTTTACTTATTTTCTAATAGTTGGCAATATAATAAAACGTATATATGACTGCATGTGTGTGCCATGTTATGTATACAAAAAAAATTATTAAATTTAATTTTTTATATAAAAATAATTTATCAGATTTATTAAAAAATTAAAAAAAAAACTATTTTTTATGTTAATAAATAATAAGTTAATATAATATTAGTTAATGGTAAAAATATATTAAAATTATTTTTTCCAAATTTAAATAAAAAATACATTAACATAAAACTTAATTAAAATAATTGTTTTTATTACACAAAATAAAATATTGAATGTTATATTTTATTATTTATGAAGTATGCTAAAGACAACATGGCGTCAATACGCATTTACAATGAACAACATTATATTAGTACGATTGATTGTGTGTGTAAAAATGTATGTACATACATACATATGTAGGTATGTACATCACTTGCGTAAACACTAGCAATTGGACGGATGCATTTCATCAAATTTAGATTAATATATACATATTACCATTATGAAATGTTATAATAAATCTAGTTTAGAACAAATTTTAGCTTTGACCAATTAATGATTGCAATATAAATAAGATTAAAAAATAACTAACAATTTCATATAAAGTTCAGTAACTTACCAGTTCCTCTAGAGATTGCTCATGTTCATTTCCCAACCAATCGGTACGTTTAGGCAATACCTGTAAGCAAAATAAAAACAAAATTTTGCTATATACACTTACGCACAAAGTTAGTAGTAGAAAAGCGTATGTATGTACATATATAGATATATATATATATATATATATAGACATATTATAGGTGTAATGTAAATGGTACCACCGATTTATTATAACCCTAAAGCACGTGAACATTTACATTACATCCAAAAATTTTACTCATTAAAATTAGGAATATGTAATTAAGTATTTTGAATTTACCAATATATCTTATTCATAAAATATATCTTCAAATTGATATCTGCATGTGCTCATATGTAGTTATGTATGTATATATGTCTACATTTGAATGTATACATAGTATGTATATCATCCCCCTCTTAAAAGTTTACCGCAAATTTGTAATTTGTTTAAAAACATTTTTGAACACCCAATATTCTGCGGCAGAACATTCATTTATTACTTCAGATTTACTTTTCGATATTTTACCTCAGTTTCAGTATAGTTCTATACTCTGCCATAAGAACACGTTATATGCGGACACAATTTCTTTTTTATTATTTTGTTTTTACAAAAACAATAAAAACAAAAATATTACGATAAACCGCCAAACATTTATTATACTTCTCAAATTTAAGCCTTCTACTGGCAATTGAAGTCGGTTATAGCCAATGTCTACAACTTACCTTTTTTCCTTCTAGTTCCTTGATTAAGACCTGAAATAAAGAGATTTACTATTAGTATCATGTCACTCCAAACACAAATATTTACAACATCCATAAACAATTTGATATTTTTCAGTTGGCCAATGAATGACTTTACTTACCTTTGCAGTTTCTTTGAGAGGGCCCGCAGACAAGAACTTGGATATTAAGAAATATAATTCTGAAATACGAAAAGCAACAATATATATACATTAAAATTGTTTTTAACATTTTATTTTGTTTATGAGATATCTTTTTTGTTTATTTGGAAATTATATTTTTGATTATGTTCATTTTTAGTCACTATTGATGTCTGATGGCAAAAAAACAAGACGGCTGCATTTTGCAAGGCTGTCTCATGATTATAGAAGCCCCTATTATCTATAATTATACCTACCTGGGGTAACTATTTTCTCAATTATTTCTTTATTACTATCCATATTTCATTTTTATAACAATTTTTTTTATATTTATCACGATTTTTAAGCAAAATTATACACTTTTTCAGAACTTTTGTATCGGGAATATGAAAAATTTTTGCTGAAAATTACTTTTCTTTGCCTTTTCTTCTTTTCCTTTATTTTACTTTGTTAAGCTTCTACTATTGCCAACCTTGTATTATTATGCACATGTTGCCAATTAAAATTATATTGGAGTTGCTTTGAACTGAAAACAAAGTAGTCTGGTAGCATTGTACGTTTTTGTATTACATTTTGTGCTTATCATTTAACATTCATTGTACTTTGCCTTTAATATCCATCACACGACTTAATATTGTTCAGTGGAAAAGTAGTATGTAAATTGAAAATTATTCTGGAGTTTTTAAAAATTAGAAAAATCGAGATATGTCTTGGGTATCTGATTATAAATATTCGTGGCTTGAGATGGTGGCCATGCGGATCATTCGCACAGGTGGTCATTTGCCTTATCATATAGCATTTGTAATGGATGGTAATCGTCGATATGCCAGTTCGCAACACATTCGAAAAATAGATGGTCATTCCAAAGGATTTGATAAATTAGCCGATTGTTTGAGGTGGTGTTTAGATATGGGAATCCGGGAAGTTACGACATTTGCTTTCAGTATTGAAAATTTTAAGCGATCAGAAGAGGAAGTTAACGGTTTAATGGATTTAGCACGAGAAAAGTTTTCCAAACTATTGGATGAGTCTTCAAAGCTGCACGAACATGGAGTTAGAATAAGAGTTGTTGGTAATTTAAGCCTTTTGCCAGATGACTTGCAGAAAATAATTGCTAAAGCGATGTTGGACACCGAGAAAAATGACAAGTTATTCCTAAATGTAGCATTTTCCTATACATCTCGCGATGAAATATCTCAAGCTGTGGAGGTTATTTTAAAACATGGCGAAGACTTAGAATCTGATGATATAAGTGAAAGGCTGTTGGAAGAATGTCTCTACACGAGACATTCTCCTCCGCCTGATTTACTATTTAGAACATCTGGAGAGACTAGAATTAGCGATTTTCTAATGTGGCAGGTATTGTTACGCTTATTTTACATTCACGTCACTTAACTGTAAAATTTTGTATTGTTTGTTTTAGCTCAATTCGACAGTATTGTACTTTACGAAAATTCTTTGGCCACAAATAACAATATGGAACTTTCTTGCTGGCATATTTTCTTATCAGCGCGCTGCTTTGCATTTAGAATCTTACAAAAGACATGAACGTTTAAAGCGTTCCTCTATTGCAAAGCATTCTAACTTTTATGGTGATCGAGTTCAAGGGTTTCTTAAGCGTTTAGATACATTTAGAAAAAATATACTTTTGCAATTTTGGGCAACAAGTCAATAGTTTCTTTTTATTTTATTTATAAATTTTATTAAATAAAATATTTATTATGAACCATTTGTTAATATAATGGAACTTATTATTTATATGTATGTTTAAATGTATATTTTAAAAAAATTAATATTGTTTAGGATATTTTCAAAAAAAAAATTAATAATTGGAAAATTTATTTTGATTGCCATTAAATTTATGCATTGAATTGTGAAATTCTCTCACTGAGTAATAATAAATACAATCTGAAAGTAAAAACGGAACATCAAAATATACAATTTAATTAATATCCGTTCCTCAACATATACGACAACCGTATATTTTTGTTGTTACAATGACGGTCGTATGGATTTGTCGTCTGTGTGAAACGCCTATAACAGAACGTTGATTTGTAATGTTTTGTTATAACAGAGATATTCAACCATGTAAGGTGAGTATATCAATTATACTTCGATTTAATATTCTATATTGTATTATCATATTTTTTTAAGAATTATTAAAACTTTTCTAAAAAATTTATTTAAAAAAATGTTTATTTTTCTTTTAATTTTCTTCTCCGAAAAAATTGTCTTGTCACGGCTTTAATACAAACGAATGGAATAATTTTATGTTAATTTAAAAATGACTGTTATAGAAATACTTTAGCAACAATGTCTTAATATGGAAAAATAAGATCAATGCTTAAAATAATAATTTAATACTAAGAATCATTATGGCTATAATAAAAACAAAGATATAATTACTTACCATTATGAAAATATATTTTCAATATACTTAAATATATACTTCAATAAAAGAATTAAAAGTTCACATTAGTGTTAACCTGGGTTTTTATATCAATTGTAGCCTGTATTAACTTAAAGAAATAAAATCGTTGAGAAAGTAATCGAATATTTTAATGCTACTTACTACAACTCTGTTTTCATAAATGCAACTCTAATCTGGTAAATTCTAAATTACTTCTATTAGGTTGGCATCTCTACATTTTTATTATTTTTTCTCATTCTATATGGATTTATCTTTTCATTTCTTTTGTCATCATCATTTTTCATTTTCAGCGTCATATTCGGCGTTGGCCAGGAAAAAATTTCAGTCGTTTTTTTGGAGAAAAAAATTTGCCTAGTTTTTTAACGTGTTTAAATATTTAATCATGGAAAAGTGGAGAGTTCTCCATGTAATTATTAATAGTTACCATAAATATTTAAAAAATATTAAATAAAATATTCGTAAATAAGTTTTTAAAATTTCGCAAAAATACGCATGTGAAAAAATTAGCTATAATATCCGCCATTGTGAAGTTGAACAACGAAGTAGAAAAAAATATTAAGAAGAACGAAAAAGAAGACGACGACAAAAAAGGCTGGCAGAAAATAGAAGAAGCTTGGTTGGTGATTGCGCACACGCGAAAAATTGTGCAAAATAATAAAAATTCAATAAAACGTGAAAAAACTACTTAATTTTTCTGAAAAATATGCAAAATCAAATACTAAAGTGTTAAATAATTTGAATTTAATAAAATTTGTGGAAAGTCTGTGAAATTAGTGCATTAAAAACACACAAGAAAAATAACTGACAATAAAAGTGGGCAGGCAGCAGAGCAGTAGCAGAGTTAAAGCACCATCATCACTACATATTAAAAAGAAAAGAAGACAAGGCAGAGGAGTAGTCCCCCTTGGTTAGAAAGAGGTTGAAAAAGAGTAACGACATCGACATCTCAACTTACGACGTCTACTGCATTGAAACGATAATCAACCTACGTTTCCGTCGTGAACGTCTCTTAAGAATCCAAAAAGAAGGAATCGTAGAAAAAGCGCTTTAGAAATATTGTTTTTTTTTTTTTTTGACAAGGGAGTTGGAGGTGTGTGGCCAAATGTTATAAAAGTATCAAATGCTAATAAACGAAAGTATTACTTGCTTACAGATCGACTAAAGGAATATCTCCATAGCCCCATAAACTCTCAAATTGATAGTTGGAATCGTCAATCTCTGCACATCTTTTCTGTTTCAACCATATATTACTACAAAGGAGACCCTCGCCATTGTTTTACAATTTAGTTCTTCACAAATAAAAAAATGTATCCTGCACCGGTGCGGCACCCTTCGGCGGGGGTAAGTGATATGCAAACGGTGAAAACACATTCACACACACTGAATCTCAACACACATCCATCTACTACTAGTCATACTCCTACTCCTTCCACTTTGCCACCCATTCATGTAAAAATCAAAAACTACAATCATTTTAACTCAGCACTTGAAATGTTTATATCTAACATGCCATTATCCTTGTTTTTTCCTTTATTTTTTTCTCTTTCTCTTTGCTGTATCCTATACTCGAATTCTGACGATTTCTACATTTGTTTGATTTGCATCTGAACTTTTTGTCGAACCGATTTATATAGGGTCCACCACCACAGGGTCCTTTAAAGTTTACCATAGTTGACACATTGGAACGCATTAAGGAGGAGTTTAACTTTTTGCAGGCTCAGTATCACACGTAAGTAAATATTGAACATACTTTTGTTTGTATTTTTATTTGTATTTGTTGTGTGCAAACAAAAACAAACTAACACACATTGTCGGTCGGTTGTTTGGTTGGTTGGTTTGTTTGCTTAGTCGAAGGTGTAAATATTTGCTTTTCGTTTCTTAATTTTTTTTTGCCAACTATTTCTGTTACTTATTTCGTAACGTAAACTATTTGAAAGGATTAAATCATCAATGCGTGAAAATTAAACTTTCTTAATTCTAAAGAACTATACCCATTTTTAATCTTTATTTTTTTTTAAGTTATAATAACAAAATTTATACTGATAAGAATTATAAATGTGTAAAATATTGTCAATTTTATAGATGAAATTGATGCAATTAGAATAACTAATGTTTATTAATATTTGGTGCTATATAGAATTTGGCTCCAGTTAAATAAAGAGTGCGTTCGAAATGTAAAAAGATTATATAAACCAATATTTTCAGTAAAACGGGATATTATTCGTTCGTAACAGATAACTTAAAAAAACCTATCTAAACATGATAAAGAGCTGAAATATTTACCTATTAAATCAAATCTCCACTGAGTTTGATGTTAACAACAGAATGTATATGTTAGGATTGTCTAACATTACTTGTTGTGGGGGCATCAGATTGGATTTAATGTTTTTAAAGTAAGATTATAATCTAACTTGTGGTTATGAGGGAAGTATGTCTTATAGTTGATTCTCTGCAAACAAATATCAAAAAAGTTTAGGAAAATGGAGGTTATTAACATTAAGTGCTCTATCAAGAACCAATCATTCTAGAATAGTTTCTTCATACAATATTGAACCTCCCTAACCTACATACATATTTAAAATTTGATTGTTAATAACATACGTAGATAAATATATAATATAGAAAAACATATTCTCTTTTAACTATTTGACTACTTGTTTGTTTGTTTATGACTCGTAATTCAAAAGATCATTTTAATCATGTAATGCTTACGCTCAAGATCACTTACCTTCTAGTATCAAAAATTTTGAATAAATAAAAGTAATTTTATTTATTCTTAGATCCAACAAACAATTACATTAACATTTAATTCTTAATAAATTTTACCAATTATCCATCGAATTAATTTTTTCCAAATAAAAATCTTTAACATTGAAAAGAAATAATCAATTAATGATTAATCAAATAATTTTAATTTGTTTTCCCTATAAAATGAATTATAGCATTAATTATCTTCTTTGGTGAGTTAATGATGTGTTTGTATGTATGAGCATCAATATCTGATAGCGCAGATTATATTGAAACTCCATTCCTATAGTAATTGTAAACATTTAATTTGGTAATGATGGATTTATATATTCATATATTAGTTGCTAATCTGATTTATATTAACCATGTATACTTGTGTATAAGTTTTATATCATGTAAATAAATAACTTGTTTCACAAAATGCTTGCTGGGTTTACACATCACAACAACAGAACATTATTAAACATGTATTTGTATTGGCCTTTGTTGTGTGTTTGTTTTTAGTGTTTATGTTATTTCTTTTTTTTTTCTCAAACGTAAAAGAGTTCGATTCAAAGAAAACTGTGTCAAATATGTGTTTGTGTATATATTTTCTTTTATTTTTTTGCTTTCATAAGCGCCTTGTTTGCTAAGCTAAGGATATTCTTTTAGTGTAGGGACAATTATTTGGCATACAAACTCACAATCATACAACACATAACCACAGTTGTGTGGAATATCACGAGAACATTTTCGAGGAGATGAGTGAAAATAATAAAGGAAACCCATAAAAATAACTAATACTTGAATTCATATACATAACAAACACAATATAACACATTTTGGTTCGTCTCCTTCCTACACAAATGATGGATACAAATACTACACTTATGTACAAAACAATACTTTTAGCTTTTATTTCATCAAGAAATATAAAATGTTCTTTCGAAAATATAAAAATCTTGAAAAAAAAAAAAAACAAAAAACTAAATGAACCTATAATTGTTTTTATAAAGCCTTTTGTGTGATTTACTCTCATTGTGTTGTTTGATGTTTCTGTTGTTTTTTTTATTCTTTTCTTTTTCTTAAAAAGAAGCTAAAGTAGCAGCATCCAAAACCAGTTTATTATTGTTCTCTGCCTTTTCTAAAAATTCTGCAGTCTTAATAAAAAAAATCATGAGATGAGTTGTTTTGTTTTTAAATGTTTTTAATGCCTGACTGCTTCTTGTCGATGACAGACACTAAAAGAGTGAATTTTTGGATTAATGTAGCCTTTGAAGCACAGTTGATAGCAATAGTTCGAAATCAAAATCTGTGCAAAAGCAAAAGGATTAAGGAAACAGATAACTTGTAAAATTTGGAGATATTTATATACATATATATTATATTAGAGAATATTCAAGCACTTGTCAAATTTGTATATTTTAAATATAGATGGAGGCAGTTACATTTTTAGTGGTTATATATTTATATAACAGCGGAACTACATACCCTGCAATATTTAATAAAAATAAAAAAATATATATTTTTTTAAACTTATTCCTTAACAGCTCCCCAAACATAATATTTTCATCAAAACTTTTTTATATTTCTTAAACCTTTTCAAATTCGCAAATAATAATAATAATAATAATAATAATAATAATAATAATAATAATAATAATAATAATAATAATCAATAGGTTTAGAACTCCAATATTACTAGTAATAAGCGTAATAAGTGTGTAGAGTCCAAAGTTTTTTTTTTAAAGTTTGATATTTATTTAATTTTTCTGACGGAAAATCAAAAGAAATATATCTATTTCGAAAATATTTCTTAAGCTCACTTTTTTGATATTAAATATCAAGAAATAATTTTTAATTTTTATGATTTTTTCTTTTCTTTTCTTTTTTAATCGAAAACTTAAATATAACTATGATATTTTTTACAGCTTGAAACTGGAGTGTGAGAAATTGGCAAATGAAAAAACTGAAATGCAACGTCATTATGTCATGGTAAGGATTTCAATAAAAGTTTTTTGTTAATGAAGATAAAATTAATAATATTAATAAATTTGTTTTTAGTATTATGAGATGTCGTATGGCTTAAACGTTGAAATGCATAAACAGGTATTTACATCAATTATATTTTTATTTAAATAATTGTATGATCACATATTTGTATATATTTATATTTTTGTAGACGGAAATTGCCAAACGTTTAAATACATTAATAAATCAATTGCTGCCCTTTTTACAAGCTGATCATCAACAACAAGTACTACAGGCTGTAGAACGTGCGAAACAGGTTACAATGCAGGATTTAAATCTAATAATAGGGGTAAGTAATGTTCTTCAATAATATTTTATATACGAGAGAATTATATAAAATTTTCATTTTAAAAGGAGTAAAAGTATAGTTATAGTTTTTAGGAGTTCTGTGATAATCCAAGCGTTGGAGTATCAATATTGTATATATGCCAAATCTAGAATCAATTCTTAGTTTAAACTAAGATTATGCTAATGCAAAATCAAATTCAAAACGTTTCTATTGAACTGTTATGATTAAAACGTTGTATGAAATCTTTTACCTTAATGTCATAAATTTCTAAATTTTACAGTTACAAACACAAGTCATATTAGGTTTGGTTTCCATGCTGTGTTTTAAGATTTCAATATATTTTAATGTTTCTTAGTTTTTTTTTTTCAAATAAAATTAAAAATAAAATTGGGTTTATTAATAAAAATAGTTGAGGCGAAGCTACATATATCGAAAAATCTCAATTTCTCATTCGATAAATTTTAACTGATATACATAAAACATTTTTATTATTTATTTATTCCTTGTTTGTAAAATATCTTTGTATTTCATTTTATTTTATGAATTGTTCAAATTTTATAATTGTAAACATCTTACCTATCTAAAGAAAAGTATTTGGTTTGGCAGCAGATTTTATTATGTTTATTATATTCACAATTAATTTTGTTAACCTGAAATATTCAAAGAAATTTATTTGTTTTCAACTATTTTCCTTATAACATTTATTGATCGACACTGGTTGTACATTTCAATAAATCTTTAGCAGCAACATCAACAGGGAATGCAACAACTTATTGTAAGTTATTTTCCTTTTAATTTAATTTTTGTTTTTCTAAATATTACATAAACATAAGAATGTTCTAAATTTTATATTTTTATTCCTTAAAGGATAACCTGCATTAGCTTTTTATTTTAACCCGCAAACCAAAACATGTGTGTGTCAAATATAATGTTTTCGTCTGACAAAGTCAAACAAGACTGCTTTAAATACATCCCATACACATCCATCGATCAACAAACACATCCGAACATTCATTTCTTTATTTATTTGTTTTGTTTTAATTTATGTTTTTGTTACCTTTTCATTTTTCTGCTGTCAAATCTTTAGAAGTGTTTAAATAATTAATTTGCTCCCATTAATCAGTCAGTTAATACTAAAAGCTTTTAGAGACACTTTCCATTCATAAAGCTTATTTGTGCGACGTATTTTGCAATAATTGCAACTGGTTGTTTACATATACCGTTTACATGTTTATAATAAGTAATAAAGTTTCTCGTAGTTTCCTTAAATCAATTATTTTTTTTAAACTGCCTCTTAAATTCCCAATTAGCAAAATGTATTTGTTCTACGTTTGTCTAACTTTGCTTAATATATTTTAACATTTTAAGGGAAAAGCATTTGAATACTTAACAAAGAATTCGTGATCATGTAAATAAAAATAGAATCTGTTTAATAAATATGTTAAAAATGTAATTTCTTTGTATACAATCATAACATGCATTAATTTATTTTTGATGTGTAGCAACAAATACATGTGCAGCAGGTACCAGGAGGACCTCCACAGCCGATGGGCGCTTTAGGTCCACTTGGTGGACCTTTTGGGGCATTAGGAGCCTCTATGGGTTTGCCTCATGGACCTCAGGGCTTACTTAAAGCGCCACCAGAACATCATAGACCAGATATAAAACCTACTGGTCTTGAGGGTCCTGCCAGTGCCGAGGAAAGATTGGTAAGTATATCTTATAGCAATGCAAATAATAGCAAAAAATCTATTATATGATTATTTTTACTTCAGCGCAATTCGGTTTCTCCAGCCGATCGTGAAAAATATCGTACACGATCACCTCTTGATATCGAAAATGACTCCAAACGTCCTAAACAAGAAAAATTGGTAAGTATTTGTAAATGTATATGCGATTAAAACCACTCTTTATTTTTTTTAACAAAAAAGAGTGTAGATTTTCTGTAGTTTGAATCAAAGTATAACTTTGAATATTAAAAATAAATAAAAAATGTTACCTATATTAAAATTAAATTTTAAATAAAAAAGACAAAGCTCAACTCACCATTAAGTACAAATAAAATTAATCAAAAATAAAGATTAGGTAAAGGTTATGTTTGGCTTACTTGCTCTCTTATTCTCTCTCTTTCTCTCTGTATGAATCTCTATTGTTGCTCGCTCTTCAATATCACTTGTAGTTTCTTAGAAGTACGATGTAGTTATTGAAATGATTTTAAATATAACCCTAGATTCGTTACCTGCCTTCCCTCCAATATAACAATATTAAGATGAAATTGGAAAGATAATCAATCGATCAATCAATTTATATTTTGTTTGCTATTACTACTACTTCCTTTTTGCTACTTGCTACTACTAGTTAATGCTACTTATTATTAAATACTTTTATTTAAGTAGATTATTAATGTCTTCATAAATTTATATATTTTTTGTTTTAAATTCTATTTGTAGTTGTTTTCTTGAGAATTTAAAAAGTGATAAAAGTGTACGTTCGCTTGTTAACACATTTTATTTTATTTTTCAAAATTTTTCCAGGAGGATGAAGGAGAGAAAAGCGATCAAGATTTAGTCGTAGATGTTGCAAATGAAATGGTGAGTTGAGTTTCATTGTATAACATCTCTACTAATTAAAAATAAGAAAAACAATATATTATTGTAATGTTGAAACAAATTAAAAATCTATATTCAAACATAATCAAAAAACTATAAGAATTATTTGTTAATAAGTCAATTAATCATTGTTGATTTTATGATAAATTAAATAATTGTTTTGCTTTCACTTTTTTAATTAAAAAGGAATCACACTCTCCACGGCCTAATGGAGAACACTTGTCTATGGAAGGACGTGATCGAGAGAGCTTAAATGGTGAGCGATTAGATAAACCAGGCAGCAGTGGTGTGAAACCACCAACAGACAGACCACCATCACGTTCAGGCTCTAGTTCATCACGGTCAACTCCCAGCCTTAAAACAAAAGATGTAAGTTGTGTTAATTTTTGTTAACTGAATTTTGTAGCTAAATTTTTATTTATGATAAAGATGGAGAAACCTGGTACTCCAGGGGCTAAAGCTCGCACTCCTACTCCAAATGCAGCGCCACCAGCACAGGGAGTCAATCCCAAACAGATGATGCCACAAGGAGGTCCACCACCGGCTGGTTATCCAGCTTCACCATATCAGCGCCCAGCTGATCCTTACCAGAGACCACCCTCCGATCCGGCTTATGGTAGACCACCACCACTACCTTACGATCCGCATGCGCACGTTCGAACCAATGGCATTCCACATCCGACTGCGTTAACCGGTGGAAAGCCGTAAGTTATTTCTTTTTGTTTATTTATTATATATAGGGTTAATATATTTTGAATATATATTTATTTCACCTGTAGTGCGTATTCCTTCCATATGAATGGCGAAGGAAGTCTACAGCCCGTTCCCTTTCCTCCCGATGCCCTTGTAGGAGTAGGAATCCCAAGACATGCCCGTCAAATCAACACTTTGTCACATGGCGAAGTTGTGTGTGCAGTAACTATATCTAATCCAACAAAATATGTCTACACGGGTGGTAAGGGATGCGTTAAAGTTTGGGACATTTCACAGCCGGCCAACAAAAGTCCCATTAGCCAACTGGACTGTCTGCAACGCGACAATTATATACGTTCGGTTAAACTTTTGCCAGACGGACGCACTTTGATTGTTGGAGGAGAAGCATCAAACCTTTCGATATGGGATTTGGCCAGCCCAACACCACGCATAAAGGCTGAGTTAACATCATCAGCACCTGCATGCTATGCTCTGGCTATTAGTCCTGATTCAAAGGTGTGCTTTTCATGTTGTAGTGATGGTAACATTGCTGTCTGGGACTTGCACAATGAAATTTTAGTGCGTCAATTTCAAGGTCATACAGATGGTGCTTCTTGCATCGACATTAGTCCGGATGGTTCTCGTTTATGGACAGGTGGTCTCGACAATACCGTTCGATCATGGGATCTTCGCGAAGGACGCCAATTACAACAACACGATTTCAGTTCTCAGATATTCTCATTAGGATATTGTCCAACAGGTTGGTGTTGATTAATTATTTTTTTTTAATATTCCCTTCTCACGGGTTTTATTTAATTTCAGGCGATTGGTTGGCTGTTGGTATGGAAAATTCCCATGTCGAAGTACTACATGCTTCTAAACCTGACAAATACCAACTGCACTTGCACGAAAGTTGTGTGCTATCATTGCGTTTTGCCACTTGTGGCAAATGGTTTGTCTCCACAGGTAAAGACAATTTACTCAATGCCTGGCGAACACCTTATGGCGCAAGTATATTCCAGGTAAGTTAAAAATCATGCAACCAAACAAAGTGGTGTTATCTACTTATAAAAATGTTAATCATAATTTTTTGTTATTTTAGTCCAAGGAAACTTCTTCTGTACTTAGCTGCGACATATCAACAGACGACAAGTACATTGTGACGGGTTCCGGAGACAAAAAAGCCACAGTTTACGAAGTTATCTACTAATGGGTTTTCGTACATCTTTATATATAAATATTATACATAGACATACATATAGTTTTCATAAGAATAATCATGCAAAAGAAAATATTGGTGGTTTTCAATTAAAATTGCTCGTTTTTGTATTAATTTGTATTTGCTTACTTTTAATCCTTGTTTTTCCTTTTTCTTTACTTTTTATTTTGTTGTCAATTGGCAACTTACTTGTTGTAAAATTTTAAATTAAAATTCATATATGAAACGGAAAGTTAAAACTACGACCGACCGACAGCTATAGAATTAAATTTAAATTAAAAAAATTAAATCACGGGATATATGAATAACAAAAAAACATTCATTTATAAAATTACACACATATAAACACCACACACACATAAAAAACACAAAATATATATGCATCAACATAACAAATAACAACAAACATCTTGATTATATATATATAGAAATTCTTTCTTAGATTTAAGTATTTAATAAGTCTTTAGTAAACCTTAAAAAAAAAAAAAAAAAAAAAAAAGCATTGAAAATTAAGATATGGAAACTGTATTGAAAATAAAAAAGGAAACTAAAATGTATCCCAAGGTCAAGCAACAACAACTTAAAAAAGCAAAGAAGCAACAACAACGTCATACAATATTGTAAAAATTAATGTTAATGAATCTATGCAAAAGTTAAAAAGTGAATCATTTTGAAATATTTGCACTTTTTCTTTAAACAAAAATAATTAAACAAAAAGAAAAAGAGAAAACTCGTTTTGAAATAATTAAGAAAAGTTTTCTAATCACACATAACAAAGCAATTTTCCAATTACTACTATTCTCATGCTCAAAGAAGAAAGAATTGTTTATTTGCGAAAATAAAACGAAACAAAGAAAAAAAGAAAAGGTTTTCTTAATTATTTTCTCATTGCAGTGTAATTGTTATTTTCCTTTATATATTTTTTTTATTTTGTAACTTTAATTGTAAAACATAAAAATAAAGTTTAAAACAAAAAATTTATTATATATAAAACAACAAAAAATATTTTAAAGTTTTAATTCTTAAAAAAAACGAATAACTTTATAAAAACATGAAAATTATTATAATATAAATATATATATATATATTAAAAAAAAAAACATTGAAAAACACACACACAATTTATGCATAATGCTCTAATAATTAAGTCTTAACGATATAAATACAAAAAAGAAAATAATAATTTATAAATAAAAAGTATAAAATAAAAATATATATTAAGTTGTGTAAAAGTGAAGGAACTTAAAAATTTCATTTAATATAAAAATAGAGCGGATTAAAGGAACATTAAATTAAATATTCTTTGAATATCATGCAGAACAAACTATATAACAGTCATATATAGTTGGAAAACTTTAAACCAAAGCTAACTAAAATCCACATTAAAAAGTTGCACTAAATTAATATAAAACGAAAGTCCTCCCATCATTTAACATCTATTTCCACGTCACCTATTGTTATGTATAATCAACCTAAACCCCTGTTCCTTTTTTTACGAAAAAAGTTTGCTAAAGTTTAATTTTTTAGCCGTTAGTTTAATATTAGGAATCTTAAATAGATTATATATTACAAATATATATACATATATATTAAAGTTAAGGGCAAATTTTTCAGAAAATGAGAGCAAAAAATAGAATGATTCAATAGTATTAATAAAAAAATAAATAAAATTTAATATTTACGAATAAATAATAAAAACTTTACTTTTATAATTTTGCTTTATTCTCTTTCCCACCACACTCCCCCAAACAGTTAAAACGATTTAACTTATAGTTTCTTCTTAAGTTGTTCTCTACGTTATGCTAGAACTGTATTATAGAAAAAAGTGTTTCTCAGATTCGTTTTAAAATTAATTTTATTTGTTTAAAGTTTAAATACTAAGGGACATTTATATTTTTTTTCTCTATTAATTGGAAATCAGTAACAAAAAAGTTAAAATATTATATTTAATTATTAATAAATGGTATGACAAAGGAAATACAAAATAAAATTTAAAATAACAAATGTTTAAATTCATGTGGTTATCTATGTATATAATAATTATATAATTAAAAATAAATATAAAAAAGAGATGGTAATAAATATAAATGAATACATAATATTAAATTAAAAAAGGAAGATGGCTGCATAATAAACACTTTTATGTATAAACTAAACAAAATGAAAAAATATTAAGGGAAACAATGGAAAGTCACTCATTCACAGTATGCCGGAGTGTTTATTTATTTCAATAGGTTTGTATTTATATGTTAGATATTCATAATTTATTTCCAATTTTTTTTTAATACCATGTATTATAGCGCAAAATACAAAAGTATATTTTAAACTATCAATGTAAGTTATTTTTTATATTTGTTTTGCTTAGAATACATCAGTTTGATAAACGTTGCGTTTCTTTGGAATGGGCGCTTGTTGTTCGCGTATTTGATTAAGTAAATCTTCTAAAATATTAGCATTACTGCCGCTGATTTGACGAAATTTGGTTGTTACAATCGGTAACATTTCGCCCATAAGAAACAGTTTATTTTTCATTACAAAATTGGGCTGAAAATAGACGTGAAATAATAGAGATATTTGTGTATTTTACGATTATTTAAAACTTACATCAACACTAATGCCAGTCGATGGTTTAATGGATTGTTGAGCTTGTAATAAGTCTCTCAGTAGTATTTGGCAACTTTGAGAAAGGGCTTCACTTTTAGCCAAATAACCGCAATACTGAGTTAACTGCAAATAATGTCTGGTAAAGTTCACAGTAGACTGGGTTAAATTAATCCAGGTATCACCAGTTGTATGGGGTCGTAAGTTGATGCCCAATGCATCCATTTCCAAAAGTAATCGTTTTAAATTTGATTTTGTTTGTAAATTATACGGTTGCCAAGCATCTTCGGAGCGTCCTATTGTTTCCAACAAACGAATACGGGAATCATTAATCAAACCAATTAGATCGGCACGTAAAAGTCCTTCCAAGTGATATGAAAGATCTAAACCGATTTCTGTAAGTTTCGCGCATGGTTTTCGAACCCCCTCAATGCATTTAGCAATAGCTTCTAAATGACTTCCTTTAGTAAGATAATGTTTTTTCAATTGACTGGCAAAATATTGAAGTTCAGCATTGCACCACACAACAAGTGCTAGAATATAAAATAAAAAGGTTCCAATTTGACATGGCCAAGGCTAGTGTAGTCAGTAAATGGTTACTTACCGCTAACGCAGGCCGGTTGCGTTTCAAAAGATTGTAGAAATTCACACGCGACCTGAGCCAAGTCGCAGAAAAACAATTCAGATATTTCTGCATTATTTTTTCTTGCTTCTCTTTGGGCGCTACGTAATGCTATGGAACAAACCTTTAGTAGAGTTCCACAGGCCTGTCGGGCTTTATCCATATTTACAAGAATCTGAAGACAACGCCTAGAGGATCTTAAAGCAACTTGCAAATTCCTTGCATGACATTTTGACAATTCTTGCAATAGAACTTCTGTCAGTTGTTTCTCCAACTGTTGAACTTTCAATTCTAAATCGTTAGCGTTTTCTAAATTTTTATTTTGAGTCAACAGTTCCTGGCATCGTTTGACCAGGGATTCTGCATCTTCGAAATGACGCTGTGCTATATAAGTTTGGATTTCATCAGTCGATGTATTAATTAATTCAGCAATCGTATTGTTTTCAGGTTTGGCTTTTGTTGGAATCTCTGTTGGTGTTAAATCCATAGATTTTTCACTAGTTGGAGGTGTATTAGTTACCTTATTTTTTGGTGGCTGAGGAGCCGGTCCTTTTTTGACCTTTTTCTGCTGTTGATCCCATTTTAAAGCCACTTCAAATTGTTCTATCCACTCAGTTTTTCCTGCTGCTGTGATGCTTTGGAAAATTTTTGAACCATCCGGTGTTATAATATTAATGGCATTTTTAACGCCATCCAAATCTTTTATATTAATAACAGCTATCTTTTTTGGATTATATTCGGCAACAAATTCCAGTCTCCTGTAATAAATTATTTTTCAAATAACTATATATTATATGCTTATGTATCTAATATTAGTGATTCTAGGAAAATTGATCGAAATGATTTCTGAAAATAATAATAATAATAATAATAATAATAATATACTTTTCTGTTGGATGACCTTAGCTTCATATAAGTAACTGTATATATACGTTACTCATATAAGAAAGTGAACGGATTACACTTATTTCTATGAATTTTTAATATAATAAAATATTTGGATATATTTTATAATAAGGATTTTAATGAAGATTTTCAATACAAAATCAATGAGAACTAACGAATCAGCGTCGCTGATTTCTATGCAGTTGTCGAAAACTGGGACAAATTTAATTTTTTTGATTATTTCCTCACTATCATAAGATTCAGGTTTAAGATGATATACTGGTGCCTACACAATATCTCTTGAGAATACTTGCTTTATATAAATGTTTAAGCTAATCAATGAACTACTTATAATATGATCAGTATTAGGCAAGGAAATAGAACGGAATCTGGATAGCTTGATCATAAACACAACCAGCTATATGTGGTATTACAATTTGTCTTATTCTTGGATATATAACAAAATTTAATTTTGAGAAATCTAGACATTCCAGTTTTTATAATTCTGTTAAAACAATCATATTATGTATACTGTTTTTCTGGTATTCAACTTTTTACTCAATAAATAGTCAATTTATTGGAGAGTACACGAATGGACCTATTATAAGAATTTATTATTCTACACTTGTAGATTTGTAATAGTCATTTATGTGGTACATACTTGTCATGCTTTACTTTACACACCAAGAGGACATCATTAAATAAGAAGAAAAACACTCTTTGAATGGGACGATAATCGTTACCATCTAATTCAGTTAAAGCACCTTCGTTCAGAAATGTTTTTCCCTCGAGATTGCCATTGAAACCTGGAACCATTTCTTTAACGGCACGCGTTGCATGCATACTTTCAATATCTTGTTGAGATTGTGCCTCATTCTCTTCATCATCCGTCGTCCTATTTGGTCCACTTGATTTCTCATCCGTCAAAGATGCTAAAATATTATGCTGCTCACTGAGAAGAAGTGACAGCTGAGTCATTTCCGATTCTAAACCTAAAGAATAACACATTATATTTATGTATTTTATTACTTCTTTAAAAGCGTTTCATTAAACGTACTGGATATTTCTTTGGCCGTTTCAATAAATTGCATGTAATTTGCATAAACTGACTTCTTCAATGTTGCAGAAGTTTGATCGCTGTAGGCCTGAATTTCTTTTTTTCTTTTCTGTAAATCTGGCCCTCCAACACATTCCTTGACCAATAGTTTTGTATCTAGTATAATAATTAAATGAATATTTTTTACAAAATCGTAATAGTTTAATAACCAAAGATAATACAAACATTTCTCCACACTAAAATTGTTATTGTCGAATTCCTTCATTAAATCACCCATTTTTCGTTTTTTTTTTTATTTTTGTTTGTTCTTTTAACTATTGAAAAGTTTGCTTTTATTGAATTCTGAAAGAAACTCCTACTTTATTATCTTGTATGATATCATGGAGGAAGATGGTGTAATTAAAACAACTAATTAATTTTTGTTTAACTGAACTTTCATACACCATATAAATAATACGAAACAAAGAACATCTGAAACGTCAAACCTAGCATAGAGAACAAAAATGGTTTGTTTTGATTCATGTTTGCAACCACCTTTTATATTCACTAGTGCTGACCAAAACATGTTAGGTCTATAAATATACTGACTACTTGAATAACAAGTATTCATTTAACTTATTTTTAGTCAGACAATCCGCTTTTAAACTATGAAACTCGACGTGAAAAATGTATAATGAAAACCGATTCTTGGAAATTTAAAAATAACACTCATGAAATAAATATAAGCACTGTTTTAATAAATTTCAATGAAACGGAATTCTTATTCGTAAGTGTTCATATTCTGCTTCTAAGGGGTGCAAACCGTACTTTTTATAAAGCTAAATTTCGAAAACTTCATATGCGGAGATATTATAGTTTTCATTCCTGCAGGGTGGTTCTATACTACAATTTAGTGTTTTTTATTAATGGTATTATATAATGAGCATAATAAAACTTGGTATATATGTTAAGATCCAGAAACCATTTATAATTTATGGTTGTGATGAATAGCTTTTTTACTAGCGTTTTAGTAGTTTTTTGTACAGACAATTTTTTTTTGTTATAAGTACATATCGTCATAGAACATAGAAAATACAAATATATAATTTGATATCTATTTAATAAATTTTGAAAATGTGATTATTGTTAATAATTTGTATTCAATATTTGCAGAGTTATTTTTTCAATTTCTTTATGTTTTGTGTTTTTCTATATAAAACAAAATTACACATGCACATGTAGCCAGCAAACACCAAAGTTTGATATCAAACTGAGAACAATTTGAAATCAATACCATTCTCAAGCTTCATACAATTTGAGAAATATATGTACAAAACGGGACTAATGGATATAAATTTAAGAAATTTTTAATAAGTTGAAGATTTAAATATAAATAAAAAACAGATAACAGATAATTACTTTGAAAAAATTAAATTTATTTTATTGTAATTTAAAATAATTTTGACATGTTTTTCTTTATTATTGTTACAAATTTTTTATAGTTTTTTCATTTGATTTCAGAAAAAAAAAAACGAAAAAGGGATTTGTCCATAAGATTTGGAAATTAGTTTAAAAAAATTATTTATCTTTTATTGTGTGCATACAAATATATTGAAGTACAATAAATATTAAACTTTATTAGCTTAATGTAAACAAAAGGTTATTTTTAATTTTCGTTCTGTTATTTTTTACTTTCCTATACAAAAATCTTTAAAAACTATATCTAAAATATCATTGGTACTAACATGACCAGTTATGCGTTCTATATCTTTAATTGCTTGCCTTAGTTTTTGGGCTGAAATCGCAATATCGGGAAAAAAGTCTGGTGAATACTTTGACAAGAATATATCAATGTGATTAATACAACGTTCTAAATTCAAGCGATAACGATCGTGTGTAAGGCGTGGAGCTTCTGCTAATGGAATTCCGCATCTGAAATAAAATATATATAAATATTAAATTTACATTCATTATTACTATGTAGTTCAATATTTACAGATCTTTTAATAAATTCTCAAAATTTGTGAGAAATTCTTTAAGATTTTTTTTATCTATACAAGATAATAAAAAATTATTAGATAATTGTTGAAATTTGCGCAGCTCCTCATCGGAGAGCAGATCAGTTTTATTGATAATTATTTGAAGTCTTTTGTTTGCTAGGATTTCATCATCTAGATCCAATTCCTGTAGATATTTGTTTAAATAAATATCAAATGATTTCTTATCGCATATTTGTGATTGTTTCAAAAGTCCTGCATCTAATATAAGTAATACCAAATCGGCTTCTATAACACAATTTCTTGCTTTTAAAATTCCTTGTTTTTCTACTTTATCTTCAGTTGTCCGTCTTAAACCAGCTGTATCAGCAAAACGAACCGGATATCCTCCAATATTATATGTGGTTTCGATTACATCTCTAGTTGTACCCGCAATATCTGTTACAATTGATAATTCTCTTTGGCACATTAGGTTAAGAAAACTGCTCTTGCCTACGTTGGGAGCTCCAATAATTACTGTACGTACACCATCTCTTAACATCTCGCCTTGCCTTTGATCATTGAGATGTTCTCTTATTTCGCGTTGAACTTTCTTTAATTCCTTCGTTAATTCTACTATTACATCGTCTTCAATGTTTTCGTCTTCAGCAAAATCTATATAAGCTTCCAAATGTGCAGCACAACGTATCAACCGCCTACGCCAATTGTCATAAAGTCTTGATAGAGATCCGGTACTTTGCAAAAAAGCCTGCGAAAATAAGTGTTTTCATTTTTTCTTTTGTTTTTCATAATTAGATATTTTATGTTGTTGGATCAATTGAGCAATATTATAATAATTTACATTTGTGCCGTACCTGTTTTCTTTGCGCTTCTGTTTCTGCGTGTATAAGATCTGCCAAACCCTCAACTTCTGTTAAATCTAATTTGTTGCCAAAAAATGCTCTTTTGGTGAATTCTCCTGGAGTGGCAGGCCGTAGACCAGAAACATTGCCCAAAGCATCCAACATAGCTGATATTACTGCTAAGGATCCATGGACCTGAAATTCACAACTGTCTTCACCTGTGAACGATGCAGGCCCTGGAAACCATAACACTATGCCCTTGTCAATAACTTCATTTGTGTTTGGATGATGCAAATTCTTTAAATATGCATGTCGTGCATCTAATTCATTCTTATTATGAACTATAGCACGAAGAGCTTTCCTAGTTTCCGGACCAGACACCCGAATTACGGAAACACCACATTTGCCATACGCAGAGCTCAAGGCATAAATGGTATTTGCGCTACCCATAAACCGAATATGGTGACAACTAGTTGGTAATTTAATTAAAACATTTCGTAAAATATTGTTCATTATAAGGAATACAATAGAATATAATTTAAGTACATTTGATTAAATTTCACTAAAGTGTATGTATGTACATATATATGTGAAGTAAATAAAAACAAAAGTGACAGATGTTTATTCTGAATTTATTAGATACAATGTCAACATACGAGCGATTTTCTGTTATAATTAGCGATTTATTAACATCTTTATTGTAATCAAGAAATGTTACATTTAGACTTTTATTTAAAAAATCAAAGAATTTTACTTTTTAGCAAAAAATAACTTCTTTTAAATCATAATGTGAGTTCATATCAAATGTTCGAGTTTTTAGAAATTTATATTTACATAATGTGGACAATTTATAATTACTATGTTTAATTTTTTATTAGTTCAATGAAATAAATTACATATTTATATATAAAATTTAAAAATTAATAAAATTGTAGTGGAATAGGACAACTATTAACCTTTTACAAATGTCATACGACGTCTCATTTCGGCCCAAACTTCACACATCATGGGATGATCTAAACATTTACATTCCTTCGGATGGAGTGGATCTATATTTTTACGTATACATTCTGAATAACTTGGATAGGGCGTACATTCTTTTAAACAATCACTGGGGGAACGTTCCCTCTTACATTTAGGAGGACTTCTAGCTCCACGACAGCCAGATAGCGTAACTTTTGGACATTTTGAATTTTGCTGGTCCAAACAAATTCTAGAACCACCTACTGGGCATGCAGTTTGTGGCCTTTTCTTACGCGATCTCCTTTCCATTGGAGCAAATTTCAAATTCTCATGAATACACATTTTCTTGGGCTTAATTTGCAGCTCAGGACATTTAACCCATGTCTGTTGATATTTCCTTTTTAATTTGTCACTACTTTGATAGTATAGTTCATCAAATCGTGGATAAAAGTCCGGACAAGGATCTTTACAACATTCAGGATTTTCCCACATAGAATTGGTTTTTGGTATCTCTTCTTTTGCTTCCAATCGGCGAATTTTGGAAGGACAGGGTTTTTGCTTTGCAAGTGTTTCCTTTGAACATTTTGGATCTTCATAAGGGGCACATTTTTTTCGAGAGGCAAAACGTTTAAATGCGAATATTTTATTTGGCGAAAATTTTGAAATTGTTCCAAATGTTTTAGTTATTTGTATAGACATTTTTAATTTTGAATTTTTGTTAACAATTTGGTTCGAGATAATTTTTTTATTATATTTTTTGTTGAAATATAGTTTTGAAGTGAAAAAACATAGAATATTTTTAAGTGATTTAAAAGAAATAGATTTCTAGGATTGTTACGTGCCTATTGAATACAAAGGTAGATATTCCATGGGTCTACTCTGATGTACTCTTTTAAGCGCTAATTGTTATGCAAATAATTATTCCTTTCCTCAAAGTTATACTAATGCTAACAATAAGCTAATACTTATCTCGGCAGATTTGAATGATGAGATATAAAGTTGAAATTCAATAAAATATATATTTGTAATATCGTATAGATGGAGACTGTTAACGCTTACCTACTGAATGGTATTGTTATATAATTTGAGTGAAACTTTTAAAAATTTTATCAATTATTGGACATACACCAAAGGTTTCATCACAATCTGCACCATTGTAACCGGCTAACCGAGCATTTATATAACGTTCGTCTACATTGTAATGACGGGGTCTACAATAAATAAAAAAATAAATTATTGACTTGAAAAATAAGATAAAAATCTAGAACTGACGTGAATATTGCATTAATTATTTCGTGGTAAAAATTCCTATCATAGTCCTTTATGTCTTCATTATTATCCTTGATGTGTTGATGCATAAATTTATTTTCAGTTGTTTGAGAATCTGCTTTTAATGGAAAACGTGCAACTTCACAAATGACCTTTAATAAACATTGCTTACCGAGATCACCGGAGCTGTAAATATTTCAAAGCAAATGCATATTTACTAAATATAGCAACGTTAGAAATAAGAGCATTAAAGTAGTAAACACGTAAAACTAAATTTTCAAATTAACTAATTTTCATTAGCATATAATTGAAATGTTACATTTGTATGTATGTAGAGATCAGTTAATATTTAGAAGAAAAACAGCAATAAATTTAAAATGTATAAAAGTATCTTTCGAAAGAAATATAATTGGTCTGTTCGACTACATGTCCAAAGTTACCTAAAGTAGTCCTAATTCACACAAACTCGTTAGTGAAACTTTAGAAAGTTAGACGAACATACATAGTAACGAAGATATTTCTAAAAATGTTTAGGAATTCATTTATTGGGGTGTAAAAAATGTTGTGAAGGTAGATATCAGAACTATTTTTCTTAGGGATACAAAGTATAGGGCATTAAATTTACCGATTTAAAATTGTTTCTATTAAATCATAGATATGACTGCGACTTTTATCAAACTGCATAACTGAATCCATAAAACGTTTGCGTCTAGTTGCTCGAGCCGGAAATGTTGTTGTGTTATAAAAACTCCACCAATACAAGGGAATCGTCGGTGGGGGATATTGAATTTGGAAATTATAGAAATAATTTAATGATCTTTTTTTGTCAGCCATCATAATTGGAAAAGATGTACCAAAAACCAGCTGTAAGAAAAAGAACACGATGCACAGTGGTTCAAAACTGAAATGTAGTATAAAATTATTTTTAAAAACTGACTGGTAAAAAAAAAATTCAGATGATGCTTGAAAATCTATAGTGCTCCTTACAGTTAAAAATGTTGGATTCATAGTTCTGATTGAAATTTATATTGATCTTAATTAACAAACTATGTGTTTTAAAAGTTCTGATAATAATTTGACAGACAACAGTAGTCTTTACTTTTGGCACAATAAAGTTGCAACACTAATGTATTTAAGAAATTTTAAATAAAATTTAAAATATTGCAAAATTTAAACCTAATTTTATAAACTAAGATGTAATCTATAAATATATCGCAAGATTTGGACATCTACAACTTGTCAGGTTTCAGGATTCGTACATTATAAAGTTGGTTAAATCAGCTTATTTCAGTATGCTCAACGTTCGGTTTAGCACATCTCAGAGAAGCGAACTGGTTCCCTTTAAATTTTTTAGCTCAGTTTTAACGTTTTGCAACTCAAATGAACTTTGATACGTTCAGTTGAACGATTCACTCAGTCGAGTGAATCGTTGAACTGAACTAGTTCGTTCATGAACTACGCAACTCTAGTATATTATTTTAATTTCTATGGATTTTTATTTTAGAATTTTTAGCAATTAAATTCATACTTCGAACGTGTGAGCGGTGTGACCATGACAAGAGTAACATCAGTAGATAATTTTGCCAATTCTAGAGTGTATTATTTCTAATAAAATAAATTCAAGGGTGTATTGCAAATGAAAAAATTATATTCTTTTATTAAAAAATTACTGGACTTACTTTTACGACTCCTCCACCTTCAAAGATAAGAAAACGTTTAAACCGTTTAAAATTCGTTGTATTTCTTTCACTGTTTTTTATTGAATTCTCTGTAGATTGAAATTCATTTAAATGTTTGTCAACATCGATTGATAATTTGCGGTAACAAATGAATAAAATTAGTAGAACAATCAATGTAAATGTTGTATAAACGTATGATTTTAGAAATTTCATTATATTTGATTTAATCATTTTTGTATAAATTTGTTACATTTATTTGAAACCTCGAATCATATGATAGTTATTGCTAATTTAAAAAGGATTTTTAATTATTTTTTTTAATAGATTATAGATTATTAGATTGATAATTGCGATAGGCGTAAATGATGTTGACAACCCAGCTGGAATATGTTTATGGTTAAAATACTTCAATTGTTTTGAATGTAATTAACACATTGGTGACGGTTTTTATAGTATAAATTGGGACGTAGACGACTGTTTCTTTTTTTGGTTTGCATTTACTTCTATACATTTTCATATGTACACACTTCCCTCGATTGCTGCAATAACACCACAATTGATGTTTATATATACAATAAAATCTGGTAACAAGTAAACTAATTACACATGATGTTTAATTTGCTTCACTTAAGTTTTTGCAAACGAAGAAACCACAAGCAAAATTGTCAACTAGTGTTAGTTGTAAAATTAGTTATTTCAAGAAGTTCACGATTAAAATGTATCACATTATCCGACATATTTTATTAATATTTTCTAACATTTCTATCTTAATCAGATGTGTTCAAAGTGCGTTATTTTATCCACAATTTACTGTATTTCAAGTGGGTTAATCGAACCAAATACATGTTTTTTTGGCTTACATTGCAATTTTTAATTTGAGTTTCTTTTGGAAAGCTTGTAGGTTCAATATCTGTTCCTATAACTGATTTACCAGCT
>JACGTJ010001315.1:0-13522 GCA_014858695.1 Chrysomya rufifacies | reverse complement strand
ATCGTAAAGTTTCTTTTGATTGGGGCTTACAAATGAATTATGATATGCCATTTAATGTATCATCATTTTATATGGTTCCTATATGGGCGACAAAAGGATCCAGAAATTTATTTATGAATCCTTCAGTGGTGCATAGATACGATTTCACAGCCAAAGAGTTTTATAAGGGTATTGAAAACATGCTTGAAAGGTAAGTGTTAGATAGCAAAAAAAAAAAAAAAAAAATATATAGTTACTTCATAATAAACATGTATCTTCATGATTTTTTATTTTCTTAGTTATGGTTATAATAAATCTTGTTTAAAAAAATCTATTTGTGAATTGTCCCAACATCCGTTTGATGATGGTTATAAAAATATTGTAACCGATATTGTTACATTTTTCCTAACGTAAGCAATTATATAGTATATTTTTCTATTTTCATATATGACATTTTTCCAATTTTAGCCCTTCTCTACATCAGGGATTTTCAACGGATGAAAAATTAGAAGAATCTGTTTACAATTTTGCAGAAAATCAAGGATTTTTGGGCAGTAATTGCCAGCAGTTATATCCACAATGTATTCATAATATATTCAATATTTTAACTGTAATTGATTCATTAAGAGTTTAAATAAGTTTAATTTTTGTGTTTATTTACAAAATGAGTATCAAATATCAATGTATTACTTTGGAAAGATTGCTTAATAAATCAGATTTACAATCGGGATATAAAAATGAACAGTCTTCCCCTAGAAAACCACTTCTCTCAGCATCTTCATAGGACTCTCGGTAAATTTGTTCTGATTTTACAAAACCTTCATGTAATGATGGCCTAAAAATAAAAATACAAGTTTTAAATTGTTAATCTAAAAAAAGACACATATAAAGAAAGGAAAACATTTACTTACGTTAATACAAAAGTTAAAATGTCTGTTAAAAGATTTTGATGTTCCTCATCAAAAGGATGTTTAGCTAGTTCACACACGCTTTTCAATAAACAAGTTTCATGGTATCCATAACTGTGGAATATATAAATTTAACAGTTAATTTTATATTTTTTTAAATGTATACTGTCAATGGACTATTCGTTACCAATTAATATTAATTTTATGTATTTTAGACGGACGGACATTGTTAAACCGAAGTTGAAAGTGATTCTAAGTTGAACGCGATGGATGTTCCAAAATTTTTTTCAGTGATCACACACAAAAATATTTAGATAAAAATATACGTAATCAATGATCTGTTACTCCAAAAATATAACGAACTAGACTTGTTTATGTAGAAAACTTTGCTCATATATTTTTAGACTTAGGTTCTTTTATTCAGACTAAGGTACTTGACAGAGGAGTAACATATTGTTTTTTTGGAAATAATTCTATATATATTGAAACATAAGTGAAATGATCTATACACTAATATTTCTAAGCAAGGGGTAAAATTAAGTAAATATATATCCTTTTGTTCATTTATTTCCCAAATGCATTTGTCTTAATTGAAACATTTCGAAATTCGACTTAATTGTTTGCTAACCTGACCAAGAAATCTTCAATACTTTGATATAGTTCTCCGGCTGTGAAATCACTTGGATGACGACCTTCATATCTAGAGGTGTTATATTTTTCAAACATAGACCAGTTGTTTAAGGAGCCTAGTAAAAATGAATTCAGATCACGCTTAGCAGGTTTTTTACTATGTTTTCCAGGCCATATAGGAATATTGTAGAACGATGAAAGTTTATATGGTAAATCGTATGACATCTGAAAACACCAATCCACAATGCAACGTCGATCTGGTAATAGTTCCGTAATTGGCACCGAAACAGATGAAACTAACTTTAGAGAAATTAGCATTAAACTTTTGTATGATTACATTAATACAAAATATTTTTTTAACTTACACCCAACGATGATGATGCCGGATATAATAGTGACAAAGAGGATCTGATAGAACCTATTAAAATTATTACAAAAATTGTGTTCATTTTCAAAAAAATGTTGTTTAGCTCTTCTTATACTTTTCTTAACGATTTCACTTTTATGACTGATTTATTATTCTTTCCTGAACACTTTTCAGTGTAAGCAGATCTGTATTCTCATTATTCTTAAAATTTAAAAATAAAAATAAAGACATTATTATTGACATACATAAAATTATATGTATGTAGTAGATTGAGGGTTTTGTTAAATTGTGTCAAGTTTTATTAACAAGCTTTTGTGATCTTGTTAACAACAATCGTGTTTGATGTCGTCTACTAACCAATCAGAAAAATCAATATATATAGATTTAATTTCATTCACTTTTCCAAAATATTTTCAATTAAGATTTACTTTCTTTTTTTGGTTTATGTTCTAGTTTCTCTTTAAAACCGAACACGTTAAGAACAAATTTTGTAGTATTATTCTTAAAAATGTATTTTAAAAGCATTTTATTTTTTTATTTATTGGCAATACATTTTTCGGAATGTATACTTGGCGAAACGAATGTCAATCAAACACAGCAGAAGTCCACTTTAAGGCCAACAGTAGAACGTGTATTTTCAAGAAAGAAAAGATGGATGATATTCCCCAAAGGTGCTAATTTAAAGTTTACTGTAAACGTCAGTAAACGTCTGTTGGCCATGTATCCAAAAGGCTTTAATTTTAATTTCGAAGCTGCTGTTTATTACCCCATGCCATCAGCTAGAATAGATTTAATACCTAAAAGATTTCGCAAACCCACTACAAAAGCACCAGCTCCGACAGGAACTACGCCATTGTATTTAATTGGCATACCAGGTTCTTTGATAAAATATCGGGCCAAACCAGCTACCAAACCAGCAAAGGTTCAGCGTATTGATGAAAATGTTTCAAATTTGAAATGGATATCTTCGCCATCTTCAAATGCGTATTATAACAACTCTCAACTAGCGAAATGGTCACAAAATTTTCCATCTTTAAAGTATTCAACATCACCCACATCAAATCTGTATTATAACAATTCTCAAGCGTATAAATGGTCTAAATACAGTTCTCCTAATTATTTGAAAAAATATCAGTGGTCTCCCGACAAGCAACAAAAATATGTCAATAGATATTCTAATAGTAATAATAAATGGAATCGATGGTCATTTAATTCTAGACCAACACGACCTACATATTTTTCTACAAATATTAAACGGGATCCACGACCACGTTACGGCAGAGATATTGAAGAAGATATTCCATTTATTGATAATGTCGAGGACACATCGAATTACGAACCTATTTACTTTGATGATCTCGAACCTTTTGAAGACCACCCTCATTATGTTTCTTATCGTGGTCGTAGGGAACTTTTTCACCATTTCGAAGGATTGTCAAAGATGTGAGTAATAATAAATATATTTTTTTATTAATATTGCGAAAAAAATAGTTACAAGTCATATTTTCTAATACACTGTTTCGAAATTTAAACTTTTAAGGCATAGATAGGCTAAATATTTATACACAGATAGATTAAACCGAATCTTGTATAAAGATCACAAGACTAGAGTAATGTAATTTAAAAGCAAAGTACGTATTGGTTTTTGTTGGAAAGATGTTCTATCGAAGATAGAACATCTATCGAAGATAGAACATCTTTCTTATTAGTTTTTTTTGTCAAAGGACGATAGAGTGTTTCAGAAAATAAAAAAAATATATATATATATATATATATAAAAGTAATTTAAGTAATAATCTACATTTAATGCTATTTAAGTTTGGGAATTGATATGAAATCGTGTATATTGAGGGCAGTATGTGACAGTAAGCGATTTTTATTGCCGCCTGGATATTCCATGATTCAAGATATATTACGTGTTGTTTTTACGTAAGTATTTGTGTAATAACTACTGTAATAAAAATTTACTTAAACTTTTTCATATAGGTTTCCCACAATTAATGGTTTAAACGATGACTATACACGCATAATGGAAGCAGATTATCAAACATGCGATGCTCACTTACATAATAAATGTCCGCTTAGTATATTGGATTGGCTATTGAATTCAAAAAAGACAATTNNNACTTATAAAATTAAAATCATTAATTAAATGTTTGTGTAATGATTTTATTTATTAAATTATTTATATTACAAAATGTGATGTCCATAAAGAATCTTTACAATTAATATAGCGTTTGGCACAATTTAATCTTAGTGCATTTGCAACATCATAACGCTGTTCCTTATAGCCAATGTCTAGGCGACCATCATGTTTATTATCCAAAGGTTCAGGCAATGTAAATATGGCCCGCATTAATTCTCCCACAAAGGAGCCCGGTTTGTGTTCATTTGATTTTTGTCCCGTTTCACAAAGTGCTCGTAGTACGCAGTGATGACCATGTGAACCTCGGCTGAAATGAAGGGTATAATAATTTTTTATATAATATTCTAGTTATTCTATTAAATAAAACAAAGTTTACAGTAATTAAGTTAGTCTGTCTGTTTGTCAGAGGTTATGCTTCGTACGTTGTTGTTATCGCTTTATAATTTTTATAGTTGATCATTTAAATCCCTGTTGAGTGTAAATTGTTTTAAGTAATTGGAGGATTTCCTTCTATTCGATGTACATAAGCATTAGAATGAATGCTTTTAATATTGGAAAGAAGGCAAAGGATGAAGAGACACGACAAAACAAGACAATGTAAGATTAGACAAGTTAAATCTGTAAAACAAAGAAAATCCTTAATGAAAACGATTGTTGGAACAATCAAACTCAATTCAAAAATTTACTACATATTTCCATGTTCTTTTTTTGTGTTTATTTATGTATTTGTATTGGTTGAATTTATCGGAATGGATTTGTGTGTGATTGTCTTTTCAGTCAATTCAATTAGTTTTACTAAAGTTATCATTAACACTTCTTTTGGATTCTAGTTAGATTTTATGAACAATAACAGTTTCTCTGCATTCCAAACTGTACTTGCTAGTGGTAATTAATCCCTTGCCTTTAATTACAATTTAATTTATATTTCAGTGTTTCCAAAATATACAATTCATTGTATTATTTTGAATTAATGTAATTAATCGAACGAAAACTTACCCATTGAGATATGTTTCTATGCGTTGGTATAAATCATGACGAGTTTTACGATGTTGGTCTATATGTATACGATCCAATTTACTTAGATCTTTGGTGGTTATGCCATTACGTTTCAAACGTGTATGGGTGGAGTTATTTTTAAGAGGTTGATTTGATATACTGCGTTTACCAAAAACGGGATATATTCGGTGTTCTGAGCGACCTGTTCCTGGAAAATTTTTATATGTTTTTATAGGTTTTTTCTTACTTAAACTTGTTGAGCTTTTATTTAAATGTTGATCAAATTTTCTAATATTCGGTTTGGATAAAAGCGAGTTTTTCAATCTGAAATAAAAATATATTTGTTTTGCAAAAATTTGCTAATTATCCTTGAACTATTTTCAATATTTACCGTTCAGTTAAATTCCACCAAGGATATTTAATGCCTTTCAAACTATTATTGAGTTGATATTTAGGCTGAGTCCATTTGAGAAATGGATTAATATGTTTGGTAGTATAATATTTACTATTGTAACCGTTAGGATTGTATGAATAAAGTGGTTTGTTGTTGTGATAGTTATAGGAAATATCTGGTGTACCATGACTATAATAATATTTATAATGCATTGGTGGTCTAAACATGGGTTGCAATTTATATTTGTTGGCAGAAGATAATATCGGCTTAGATTTTATATCTACATATTTAATATTTTCCACTGTATCATTACGCGTTGTTCCAAGAGTTCCATCCTGTAAACGTTCATAAAAATCTTCGAAAATCTCACTAGGTGGCTTAGATGGCAATTCCCAAGCTAAGGCTACAGTTACACCCAATATTAAGTAGTTTGTAAAGTCAACAACTCCTATGATTAAATCATAAACTAAAAAGGGTATAAAGTATTTTTATTTTATTATTGGCGAATTATAAAAATAAAGTTAATAATTTAATCACGATTTATTTGAACAATTTTGAATTTACCTAACTGAAATGATGATCCCTCTGGAAATTCCAAATATCTTCTTTTACGACTTAGAGCTGACTTAATATTAACATTTTCTGTAAATTTATGCTCCAACGCTTCTTTGTTCAGTTGTTGTTCGATAGCTTGCTTCAAAGAAATTTCAGCAGATACTGCGATAAAGCACATAAGGCAACATACAAGAGTTGTCACAAAGTACAGAATAAAAATATTCCTTGTTTTTGATTTCATATTATTGTCGTTTTTTATATTCCTTTTTATCCTAATGTTTGTAGTTGTTTTTGTTTATTCTATTTTATTAAGGCAAGCAGCGAAGACTACACTTTGCTGTTCCACTTGAAACGCACTGCTAATGCTTAGAAAGAAGTTTAGAATTTAAAAATAAAAATGTTTTTTTGTTATATTTTAAGCTAAAGAATAAAACACTGAAACAATAAATCAAGAAAGAAAATACGATGTTAATTATGTTTTACTTAATACGCCTTTATTAACACAGTACCCTACTCATGTTTGCGAAGGCAGTTTCTGTTTTTTGTTTCTTGAACTTAACGATAAGGAGGAAAAACAGTTGAAGTTTTTAACATTTTAAAATGCGGCCTCTCCATGCATACCTAATCGCCATTTAATTTGACACCAATAAACTTAGTGCAATTTAATGAAATTCGGCATATATAACATTATTATGTATCTTAACTTAAGCGCTAAGTTTCATTTTAATCAGTTCATTATTTCACTTAGACCTTCCTGAATAAGAGTCTAACTGCATAGAAGTCTTAAATCCAGTTAAGTTCGCAATTTTAAAGATATCTTGGTAAGTTTAGGACAGATTGACACAAAAAGAAAACCCATTAGAATTGAAAACGAAGAGTCTATTAGTTCATCTTGCTTTAAGTTGAATAGGGTATCATATAGTCGCGCTTGACAGACTAAAGCACTTTTACTTGGTTTCTTTTAATTCTTAACTTTACATATGTTAATAATACATATTTCGTGTTTTTGTAATTAATACATTTCAGACATTGTTAAATAGAAAAAACTTATTCCACCTTTTAAAAAGTTTTTATAACTTCATTAATTGAACTTGGGATTTGGTACTTTTTTGTAACCATTTTATATTTTTGGTACTTTGTTGAGGTATGGTAATTTTCTTGTCCCCCTCTTTATACCCACCATCAAAAAATGATGGGGGTTTATTGGGTTTATATTCCGTAATATGTTAAAATGATCGTCTAAAACCCAATATGTATATTTATATTCTGGGACCTGGTAAGATTCTAATTTAATCTAGCGATGTCCGTCCATCTGTCTGTCTGTTGCAAGCACAATAGAGATCGCAAGGGATGAGCTAGGAAAACGAAATTTTGCATAAATATTTCTCTTAAATAAGGTTTGTATTTGCATTGAAAATGGACAGAATCGGATTATGAATAAGGAAGTTATGAAAAAATCTGTCATTTTGGAGCATTTTAGTATATAATATGTCAGAAATATGAAACGGATAAACGTACAAAGAAGAAATTTAAATCATAATATTGTAACGGGAAATTAAGATACGAAGAGTGGGCGTTAACAGGCCATTTTTTCATCCGCTCAAAAAATATGCTTTTTGGACATATTTCGCATTAAATATGAAAGGGAAGAACGTACAAAGATGAAATTTTAGACTGACTGACAGTTACATAGTAGGAAGAATATAAACGATATAATGTTTGATGCATCCTTAGTTAGTAGGAAGAAACTTTGCAAAAAAAGATTTTAATATATTAATTAAAATCGTTTTTTTATTCCATTTATGATTTTATTATAGCAGGCCTTTCTTCTAGATTTTACTTCATACAAAAACTGTTATAATTTTATTTGCTTACGCATTACAAAACGTATATCTTGATTAAATAATGTTTCTCTCAAAATTAGTAAAAAAAGAATAAAAAATGAAATTGTTTCAATACTTCTTTTTTGTTCATTTTATTAAAATATCTTTATGTGTACAATATTCTATACTATATATCATAGGTTATACTATATTCACAATCGTGATATTGTTGACTACAACTTTGGGTGTCATCATGTGCAAGTAATACCGCTGCGGTGTATCGGTCATCCAGATGTAACGACAAATCCTTTGAACTGGTCAGCGTATCTTTGGGCAATGCAAATATGGAACGTAAAAGTTCCATAACAAAACTTTGAGGTGTTTCGTTGTAATGAGCATTTAAATGCATTTTTTCCGTTTCACAAAGTGCCCTCAAAACACAAGCGGTTCCATTCTGACCACGTCTGTCAACAGTATTTCGAAAAAAAAAAAAATAATAAAATTCATTCGTCCGTTATTCTTTTTTTTCGTTATTTTGTTAGCAGCCATGTAGATTGCAGCCGTAACAGAATAGCTGCAACATATAAAAAATAACAACCGACATAATGGTAATAACTACTTACGTTTTATAAAGTTTTTCGATTTTTCCATAGAGTTTATGTCGTGTGTGTAAATGTTCTCTGGTGTGGATGTCTTGTAGTTTTTTTGCCAAATCGTCATTAAATGAATTAGTACGTTGGTCAGCAGAACTGCGACGACGTCGACGTTTGCCAAATATCGGGTAGATGCGATGTTTTGGTGGTTTATTTAAAATTTTACGATTCCTGCCAGTGCGTCTGCTAAACATTGGTGTTTGATAATTTTGTGGACTTTTTGAAAATTATAAACGAAAAACATAAAAAAGAAGGAATAAATTAGTTTGTTGAAAATGTATTTCTATCAGAACTAGAAACAGTTGGGTACGAAATAATAGCGTTGTATGTAATCAGATTAGTAAATCATACGTTTGCGTTAAATATTTCGGCTCACAACTGTTTAATGCATGAATAAATATAATAAGTGTGTATGTGTTCTTTTTCGTACTTTTCTTGATATTGGGACCATTTTTGTTGGTTTTCCTGCCAGTGTTTTTCTATGCGGTTTTTGTTACGTTCCCACCAGTTGTCTTTATTCCAATAATCGCCCGCATTGGAGTATGGTATTTTTGTCTGATGTGGCTGGGAGGGGTAGTTTTTTTGCTTTATTTGCCAATTTACTGCATTCCAATTGTTGGTTGGATGTTGCTTATGCTGAGCTTGGTAATAGTTGTAGTTGTTTTTGCTAGTTGGTGAATTAAATTCATTTCGGTACATTGGGCGATCTCTATTGTTGTTGTTATCATATATATTTTTCCTATGATAGCTATCAAATGTTTCCAAATTGTAGTTCTGCCATAGTTGTTGTTGTTGCTGTTGTTGAGAATGGCGGTTATAGCTGTTCCTGTTGTAGTAAAAGTTACTTGAAGTTGGTGATAGTGGTTGCTTTAGTGCGTTTGTTAAAATGTTGCCATATCCGGATGTGGTTGCAACTGTTGCTGACATTTGCTGATTCTGTTGTTGATATTGTGCATAGTTTTGATTGTATATGTTTGAAGTGCCAGTAATGACAGTAGCTTCTTGACCCCATCTTGTCTTGTCGACTACAGTCTTTGGTTCCGTTCGCTGACTGTTAATGTACTCAAGGTTTTCCTGCGTAGAATCATTTCGTCGACTTAGACCGAATGTACCATCGTTAAGTTTTGTTTGGAAATTCTCTATTATCTCACTGGGCGGTTTACTTGGCAATTCCCAGGCCACTGCACATGTTATGCCCATAATGGCAAAGTTTGTATAATCCACTATCGGAATAATGAGATCAAAAACTGTAAAATTTGCAAAAATGTTAAATGAAATTAAAATATGTAAGTGTGACAGGACAAGAAGGAACAAAGTGTCATAAACGAAAACTGCACATAAATCTTAGCAAAAAAAGTTGTGTTAAGTGGAAAAAAACTAAAAAAGTTTTTTAACTGTTTTGATATTACTGATAATTATCAGTTTTTTTTTATTAAGGAAATAGTTTAATATGGAACAATAATAGGATTCATAATAGTGATTTAATGTCACTCATAAAGTTTTAAACAAATTTATGTTAATTAATTTTGATCCAATTTAAAAAAGGATAATGGCCAGAAAGACATTTTAGAAAAAATACTATTATGCTCTTGGCATTGTTAGAAAAGTGTTTTAATTAAAAATATAAAAAAATGTACATGACTTTAATGAAACTTTGTTTAATTTAGTTGGAATTTATTTTCATTTCATGCAAAGAAAATAAAACTAATATTAATAAAAAAAAAATGCTCTACTTTCTTCTGTAGGATTATATAGGCTAGCAATAGATTAAATTTTGAACTAATCTAACTCACCTAACTGAAATGAACTGCCTTCGGGAAATAATAAATAACGTTTATTTCGATGAAGTAGTAATTTTTCATTTTTTGTATGCGCCAGAGATTCTTGCATTTCAACACGTTCAAAATATGAGGATGACGATGATGATGCTGCTGCTGTTGCTGAGAAATTTGTTGTTGTTTCATGTAAAACTGGCAAAGGTGAAAGGGTTGATGAGTTGACAATTTTAATGTTAGACAGTAAAGAAGTTGTTTGTTGTTGCTGTTGCCTTTTGTTATTATAGGAATTATTTTCTTGATTGCTTTTATTAATTCCGTAATGAAAATCATTATGAATTTTAACATTCTCATCAAGAACAGAAAGACGATTATGACGACGAGAACCATTTGTATCAGCATCTTTATGTTCCTTCAATAAACTCTCCGATAATTGCCAAGACGGTGTGTCAAATGCTCTTGCCGTCTTGTAATGTGGCAGTGGGTGCTTAAACAAGGTTATGTTTTTATCCGTGTTTAATGAATTTCTTAAAATATTTTCACTACTAAATTCATTTGGCATTGTTTTTGGTATATCATCAGACGACAAATTTGTTTTCATGTTGGACTGCCGTTGGGAGTTTGCGGCACATATGGGTGACACAATACTTTTACACAGCATAAATGTTATAATTATGTTGAATAAATTTGATGTTACTCTGTTCAACATGTTGGAGTTTTTTCTATATTTATTTTTATTTATCTATAGACACAAATCAATATTGTTACATTTATCTAGTGACAAGAAATATTTTTAATTAAAAATATTTTACACATTATGTTTTATAATTATCGATTACACACGCGTACACATTTTTATTTTTCATAAAAAATTATAAATATTTAAATCGTTTCCAATGATATGAAATATATCTCTCATTAATTGTACTCTACTAATCAAGCGTTAAATTATTGCAATTTTTATATTGACCAACACAATGGTAAAGAAAGTTGGTAATAATGATTTGAAGTAAAATTTAAAATTTAAATAAACACACCGACTTACTAGCATTGACGCACTTTGGTACAAAAAGACTTAACTGTTGTAATGATATTTAAACAACATTGTTGCGCTGGTCGTAAAAATTTAGTATCCTATAAAAGTTAGGAATTAAAATGAGAGTAAGATTTTTTTCTTTAAAAAAAATATTTTCTTTTTTAACCACCAAAGACGATAAGTATTTTTTATGAGTCTACAACAGATGATGTACGAGTGAGAAAGTGAATGCGATTAAAATGAAGAAAAAATATTTAGTCCATTTGGATTGATAAATGTTCAAAACACAGTTCATCGATTTATAGCTTAAAATACTATTTAATTACCTTTAAGTGATTTAAAAATAATAACAATGAAAAATATTAACATTTTGTTTATTTGCTTATTAAAATTAGACTAATTACAGTGACTGACAAAAGTTGTGTATTACTAAACATTTTTTTACGCATAATATTTTCTTGAAATTTTGAAAATTTCAGCAGCCCTTCTTAAACATATTTTTTTGTTAATTATTATATATCTATTCTTTTTTACAAAAATGTTTAAAAAAATTGTTTATTTGGAAATTTTGTTTAATAAAAGAAATTAATCGCGTCAAAATTATGCTTTTTTCCAGAGAAATCCTGAAATAAAGTTTCGCGAATGGTGTACCGCGTAAATCGAATTAAAATTCGACTTTGTGCAAGATCAAAAATATTTGATCGTTATGTGCAAAACAAATATTCTGTTTCACAAATTAATTTTAGATGGGATTTTGAAAATTTATCTTTCTTCGATACAATTATATCAAAAAAAAAAAAAAGCTATTGTAATAAAGTTTGTGTAGAATATTATTGTTTAATAAAAATAGTTTTGTTTTTTACTGTAAAATTAGGGAAATTATTAATCAGCTTGAAGCCGTTAGATATTTGAATAAGTACACAATAATCAACCGATATGTGTTAAAAATTTATAAATCTCTATTTAAATCATTTAAAAATCATATTAACACCTTGTTGTAAAATTTGTTATGTTTAAAAAAAAATTTTTATTTAAATTTGATGAAGGTATTTTTAATTTGGGGGGCTTTTCATATTTACCTCTATTTAAGTCAATTCAAAATTTAATATTGGTTGTCGATTTTGAAAAACTAGAAGTTTTATAATCCCTGCGGTTTTTGATAAATGTTGATCGTGTACAAATTCATAAAAAATAGTAAGTTAAATTATTGGGATTTTAAAAACTTTTGCTCACAGGACAAAATAAAATAAGCTTCTTGTTAAAAAAAATTGCAAAAGCATAAATGTAGTACAAAATAAACTCAGTAATAAGCAAAAAAGCCCGATAGCCATCGAAAAGAGCTTAAGTAAGTGTTTTTTTCAACGTTTGTAAAATAACATGAACTTTAGTTTTTATATACATTTCAAGTGAAGATTTATTGCAATTTTGGTTTTCTTCAAATTCTGAAAATTTAATTTAAATATTTTACTTAATTTTTTAAAATTTTGATATAAACCACAATATTTTATAGTAGTTAAAATAAATTGTTAAAATATACAATGTAATTTACTGTTTTCACCGAAAAAGTATTACGAAACGCCGGAGAAGCTTATTTAAGGCCGAATGCTTTTTTAAATACTGGGCTTGAAATGTACGATGTTTATTTATAAGAAGATAAATCTAGCGCAATAAATTTAATAGGAAATAGATCGGAAAAGGATTGTAGGACCAAAAACCATGCATCGTGAGCATTAATACCATTTATATATTTAAATTCAAAACTGCAGGGATAACATTTCATACAAATATTGATGGAGTAAAATACTGAATTTATGAGCGGTTGTTTTTGGTATTATATACTTGCATTTGGTTAATATATCATTTTATCCAGAAAATGTCTCTCCATTGTAATTACTTATTTTGTATAACAGATAATTTATTAATATCATCAGAATACAGTAACATCATTTTGTGGTGATGTTATAATTTAAAATTGATGCTTGTCATCATTAACAACAATTTCATACCAATAGTGAAATAAAAAAAAAAAATTACAAAAAAATATTATAATTTAGGCTAGAAAATAAACATATACATACTAGCAGTATAATGATAATATTCTGTCATGTCATTTATTATAATCCTTAGCATATTTAACATCTCTATCGATTAGACAAAAATTTTATGTACGAAATTAAAAACTCATAAAACAAAGGATTTACTTAAAATTTTCGAATTGTAATTTCTAAATTATGTATGTATGTATGTATGTATGTATGTA
>JACGTJ010001297.1:2088-12913 GCA_014858695.1 Chrysomya rufifacies | reverse complement strand
AACCAGAACTGAACTAGTACTGAACTAGAAATGAATTAAAAGTGTGCTAAAACTGAACTAGAACTAAGCTAAGATTCGACACAACCGAATATAGCACTCTCACTTGTTCATGGTAAATATTACACATATTTAGTGAAATATTATACGATTTAAGATGAAACGTTTAATTAGCTGTAAACATTTCAATAATTACAAATGTCTGAATATTTTATATACAAAATCAGTGATTTCATACTTTATAAAACGTGGCTCTTTTGTGTCATTTAAAAACATTTTGTAAAATATCTGATTGCCATTGGCTTAGGAATGGCCAGGTTGATTCCTCTATTGAACTGTTGAAGCATCTAACTGCAACTGATCTATGATAAAGTATTTCCCGGACTATATCTTTTTAACATCTAACTAGCTAAAGTCAAAAGACGTCGCAGTTATGTATGCTGACGGGTTTTATGATTGTCATATTATGTTGAAACATGTAAGATTTCATGGTGAGTCATCGGCGAAGATAATATAGTATAGATGGCTGAAAAACTATCTGTGACTCTAGTGTCGGTCTGAAATATAAACGTATCTTAGTAATGTAGGGTAGCAGCCAGCAGCATTAAAATTGGATGCTGTAGTCTTATACATACTTCATTTCCAACAATTACCGATTAATGAAATTGAAACAAATATATATCATACTGATTCTATGAGGACAACATCGCTTTAAATATAACAAAATGTTGAAGATATCCTAAAGCCCTATTCACCTTAAAAGAATTAAGACGCATATATATTAATAGGTTGCGTTTATATCACAAATATTTGTATAGATTTTTACAAATTTTGATACGAACAATTCGGTTTTGTAATAAAATAAAAAAAAGTTGCTTTTCTTACACCGTATATAAAGTTTTTAAAGGTAACATATGAGTACAAATCTATAGTTGTGTAAAGCTCCATGTCGTACATACTTATAATATATAAAATTCAGATCGTAATAAATCTGTTCCTTGCATTTTCTGGCCAAACGGCAACTCTCTCTTGAACTCTGGCGGATAAATAACAAGTATACATAGGACTTCATCAAAATTAATTATCTTGTTCAGAGAAAATGCTCAATGGTAGATTTTTGAATTCCTGTTTGATATAAAGGGTTGTTAAATCGGTGTCTGCGACTAACAAGCGGACGCCGATTTGAGAATCGTCAAGAATATTAGTTCCAAGTGTGATTTATATATGAAACTGTAAATTAAAGTATTTCTCATTTGACTTAATACAGTTAATTGAAACGCCAAAGCAACTATTTTTTACGCAGAGAGTATAATGCATTGGACCAGGTGCTTGTAACATAGAGAAAAAATATCTAAATGTCCACTTTTAAGTATAAAGTTCAACATAGAATCACTTTCTTTATGTTGATTTGACTATGTCCGTTCGTATGTACGGTTGACTGCCATATAGTTTTGTAGCCTTTTAGCACAGATTATCACTTTTGTCCATGGCCAAAGTTTATTGAAATCTCTAATGATCGGTGCTTTATTGATCATAGCCTACATATAAATATCTTCTCAGAATGGCGAATAATGCCTATAACTCTCTTAAATATGTGTTTAATATATTAAATTTTAATATGCATTAGTTTCTTGTAGATCTTAATATATATTTCAAATTCCAGTCAGTCTATTATTTCACCTAGTCCCCATAAAAACATTCTCCCAAAATAAAAGTTTTACAGCACAAAATTTTCAAAAAAATTTGGAAATAGGCTTGCTTTTGACCCCGAACGAAGCCTATTGAAATTGGTCATGATCATGGTTCATTTTTTACCTTAGCCCAATACAAGTGTCCTTCCGGAATGGGGATTAATGCTTATAACCCTAAATAACTGAGTAATTAAATGCAAACATGGAATGCATTCCAAATGTTTCCCTTAAAGTCAGACTTAACCGACTATAGTAATCTTAATTGTTCATTTTGTAATATCTATAATTAACCAAATAACATTTTCAAATTAAGCATTAATTCGAAAAAATTTCTTGTTATGTATAAGCCTCATTATAATTTATGTCTACAAACATAATAATAACAATTATTATTTTTGCACCTTAGGTGTCACACAATAATTTCATATTTAAAATTTTACTCATAAAGAAGAAGAAAAAAAAAATAACTCAAACAATTTGTTTATTTGCAATCTATAACACAAACACACAATATTGTAACTAACATAGAATGTATGTGGAAACGTGTAAAAGTGACATTTATTATAACCTTTAATTTGTCTGTATATGTTATGTAATGTTCATTGTAATTTATACAATTTGTGCTTAAGTATTAGTATTAAATACATTACATACAATTTGCTATAATCATCAGAAACGAATAATTCTGATGATTATAGTGTTGTTATATAATTCTTACAATATATTTTCTTTTTTTGTTAAATAATATTAGCGTATTTTAATCTATTACCTTAATTTGTATTCATTGGTTTTTTAACATTTACTTAAATCAAATATGTTACTAACACTAACTTTTGATTTATTGTCATAAAAAAAGCAGCTAAATAATACAATAAAACATAAAACAATATAATAATACATGATTTTTAGTTAATTAATAGTTAAGTCTGCGGTCAGTCACATGAATTATGTTCAATTCTCGTGTTTGTTATTTATCATGCCAACCAACTACCACAACTGACCCTTTCTACATATTTCTATATATTTTTTTATGTTCGTTTTTTATGATTTTGCTTTTATTATATTTAATTGTTTGTTTGTATGCTTTTAAATTTAGTCCCTCTTACCCCAAGAATTTTCTTGTTTGTTTTTTTTTTCTGTATTTATGGGAAAATTTACCCTACAACATTGTTTGTTGTAATTTAATGAAAGGGGTATTTAAAGATTATAAGATTATGGTTTTCATTTTTCATTTATAATTTCCTTTTTCTTTGTTTCACTGTAGACATTTCCCAGCGGTAAAATGAAGCCAGTAAGAGGCCTTAAAGGAGGCCTGAAGCTTCTCGCTGCATTCCAAAATCATTTACACACGATGTCCTAGCGCTTGATTCGCTTACACTTTCGCTTTCCATTAGAAGTTTTAACAGTAGGCCCCCTCCTCCTTGCATTTCAAATTCATTAGTAGTTTACATGTGAAAGTCCTAGGAAGCAAGGGCTTCCATACTTCCTTCCAATTAAGCCCTTCTAGGACACGCTTATTAACAGGTGTTCTGATAAAGAGCTCTTGGAACACCGGTTCTTGGAAAAACGGCTAGGAAGTCGCAATAATTTCAAGCGCTTGAAGGAATCCTTTATAAGTAAATAAGTATGCCTCCCTTCTCTTGGAACGAAAAAAAAAAGAGTACTAATCTGAATATAGATCTTTCAATTGAAATATAAAGAAAAATCAATTGTCTTAGTCCGCTTCTTATAAAAGTGAAATCGGAAGATCTATCAGATCTTTTAGAATGCAGTATAAAAATATTCCCACACGCCTTTCTGTAGAAGGCTGGAACATTCATCAACTACATTTTTTTGGAAGGCGAAATTAAACCTTCACGAAAGCCTGCATCGTGGAGACCTAAAAATTTTAAACCTCTGGGTAATAATATCGTATATTTTTGAATTATTTTGTATGAATTTAGTCCCTGGTAGAAGGTCGTGTGGAAGGCGTAACTAAATCTTCAAGAAGGCCTGGACCGTTGACACCTAACAATTTTTACCGCTATGTAATAATATGTTGTCCGTGTCCGTGTGTGTGTGTGTGTGAGAGTGCGTTTTTACAAAAAGTACTCAAAATGTAATTAAAGAAAATTTATTCATGTTTTTCTTTTTTTTTCTTATTTCTTGTATAAATGAACAAACGTTTATAATAGATTGAATGATTTTTATAACAGCAAAATTGTTAGATGAAGAAGTGTTAGCACAAAGTGTCTTTAGGAATTTTTATTAGAAAATAAAATTTTATTGACATTTTAATTTGTGCTTAATTACTTATTAATTTGAAATGAATTATGTTAAGAAAATAAATCATTTTTATGAACATAAAATATTTTTAGAAATTTTCAATGAAAATATAAATTTTACTAGGTAGGAAAAAATATAGACCATTCAATATTATCACATCTGTTTTAATGTGTAATAATTGTAAATTAGTTTGAAATAGTTCGACTTAGCCTCACTTCCTTAGTCAATTTAATGATATCCGCCCATCTGGACGACTGTTTGTCTGTACATGTAAACTATTTGCGCAAAGTTTAGGTCGTAGTATTAAAGCTACCGTTTAAAAATTTGACATAGCTTATTATTTTGCCCAAGAACAAAACCTATTAAAATTGATCATGATCGTTCCATTATTTCTCATAGCTCACATAAAAATGTCGTCCCGGAATGGGAAATAATGCCAATAACTCTCTTAAATATATGATTAGTTTATTGGAATTAAAAAGGTCTATCCTTATGTTCCAAATATCATTCGAATAAACAAATGAGAATGAATGGTTTTATAGCGTAAAATGCTCAAGTATATGGGGAATAGCGCAGTTTTTTGAATGAAATTAGGCACAGGGATGAAGACTTTTAAATATTACTGAAACAATATGTCCTTATATGATACAGGGTACTCTTACTTGTTTGGGAATATTATTCTAAATCGGGAGTAATATATATTTTACGTTTCAAAGGAATTAAAACAATTTCCAACTAGTTAAAGAGCTATTCAACAAATATAGTTCAATCGAATCAAAAGTGATTCTAATTGTTTATGTTACAAGTATCTGCACAGATACATGACAACCTCTACACATTAGATGGTGTAGCTAATACAGACACCCCATATTATATTAGGAAGTAAGTTTTGTCAGAAGACAACCAGACACTTCGTTTTCATACTCAAGATTTGATCCTTCCTAAGTTTTGTAGATATAAGGTCTGCGATTTTTGCTTTTTTCATATTTAGTGAAAAAACTGTAACTTATCGGATCTATTTGTTCAGAGACCAGATACTTTTTATAGAAAAGGGAATCTTATTATATTCATAAATCACAAATAAGAAGCTTACTAATATGAATTTATGCTACATTTGCATTTTAAATTTACTTGTTTATGTTTTTTGGTACTATTTTACATTCGGTATTTTTCTTATCCCTCTTTTCGTATTTGTTTTCTAACGAATTTCCACATTGTATTAGAATTCCATAAGAAGAACTTCGATGTATTATACAATACATCGAAAATCAACAAATAAATTTCCCTTTAAATTTCTGAATCTCTGAAAAGTACCCCAAAGGGATAAAATTTCCTTTTTTTCTTCTTTTGTAGAAAGAACCAGAAATTTTGGTCCTTTTCAGCTTAGCTGAAAAAAGTACCTAATTTATACCTTCTTCTATCCTATTGGGTGTCAACAGAGACGTTCCGAGACCAAATCTTTTTCAAAGAAAAGCGAAATTGTGAAAATGCGAACTAACTATCTTCTGGAGAGTTGGCTACACTACCATTGAATTATCATTTAGTGTTACAACTACTGTTACAAACTTTTCTTGTTGCTCTGTATTAAACTTCAATGTAATGGGTTTTGTTATCAATTTATTCTTATGTTCTAAACTAATGTCATAAACCTAATTTACTTAATTCAGAAAAAATTATTCAATTTTACATATTTTATAATATGTATTTATGTTATCAAAAATTTAAATTTATAAACAAACTTTATATGTAACCAAAAACCTAAAACGTTTTTTTATTTATTACAATATACGCCTTAATTATGCAAAATCGTTTATCTGCCATTGACATGCGTTTGGGTCCATCATATTGCTGCCATGATTGAATAAAAATTACAATCATTCATACCCTTGTCTATGCAGGGTATAATTTAAACTAAAGCTAATGATTTTGTTATTGCTTTAATAACCATATTTTTGTGTTTAGAATATCATTATTTTTACTATTCATAACGTGTTTTTGGTCATCGGAAACATTATGTCATCAACAGCTGGCCCCCAATGGAATAAACTATAAAAGAAAACGTAGGCTTTAACAAACAGCACTATTTAGAAATTAAAGTGTTGCTGGGGGCATTTAAAATGAGCACATACACACACACAAACACAATTGGTGGTTATAAAATTGTTTGTGTTGTTTATATTATGGCGTATAATGAATAATTTAGAATTATTTATTACTCATACGTCGTGATATTTTAAACAGAAATTGGGCATAGAATAAATTGATTTATTTAGGTCAGTTTAAATTAGTTTTTCGAAATTTCATAAATTTATGTTAATAATAATCAAAACTAATAATTTTATGCACTCAAAAAATGAAATATATAAACATATTAGAAATGCATTTTGGAATCAATATTTTATAATTATACAGAAGAAGCCAAATATAATGAAATAAAAACACGAATTTTCGAATTTTACACTTGAGATTTCACAAAAATTGCATAAAATAGTTAATCAAGCAAAGTTTTCCATGCTTGTGCTTAATTTCGCTGAAAGCTTTTTTGGTTTTGAAGATATAAAACGAGATATATATGAAAGTATAATACAGTCGACTTAGTCGAATCTGAGATAATCTGAAACAACAGCTTCTATATAATATAAAAATTGATCTATGCAGAATATGCGCCAACTTTCCAATTGCATAAACACAAATATATTCGCTGAAAGTAATGAACAAATTGAAATAATATGGAAGGTGAACAGAAAAGTGAGAGTTAGCATCTCCAAATTATTACCATGTACTGGTTCATTCAAATTTTCATCGTTTTATCAACCAGATAGACAACTGGACATGCTAGAACAACTTAGAAGCTCAGCATATTCCGGATCCAAAATTCTACGAGTGTTTCTCCTAGTATGTTTAAAAACTGTACATATAACTCAACGGGATCATAATTCGAAATATATTTCTCAAAATATGAAACAATACGAAAGTTTATTTTGACGTTGGATTCCTTAATTATGCCTCAAGTTAAACAGGATCGAATTGTAAAAATCAATGTTCTAATATTAAATAATGATCTTTTAATTGCCCTAATGTTCTTACGCCCAACAAACTCGAAATTTCTAAATCAAAGTTCTTCCATTGAACAAGATTATACTAATAGTTCATTAGTTGAGGGAAACTATCCCCCATTTAGAAAAACACTATATGCTATTTGGTCTATATACTACGGGCTAAACAAATAGCCATAGATATAGCATTATTTCAGCTACGGACCTATTAGATAATTAGTAATTACAGTAGCTCTGGCAGATGCGTATACAACATCGAATCTACTCTCTTTCAGTACAAAGGGACCACATGTTTCAAAGCGAGATGTCGCTAAACTGACTGCTATACAATAATCCATGTTTTGAATAACTTCTACGGTATAATGGTCATAAAAAGGAATTAAAGTCAAGTGCGAAGAGATCAATATTTCTTAAACCAATTACGATGAAGCTATCAAACAATTATTCGATGAGCTTTTAATGCTATTTTAGCAAATTGTGTGAAAGTGAAACTTTAATATATTAAAATGTTTCCAAAAGAACAAAGCGTACAATTTAAAGAAATAATGAGTTCAATCCCTATCAAGGTTCCACTAGAATTTGTGACATTCTCTAAACACTGTCTTTTATTTCTAGTTCTTCAAACAAACTACTTAGCAATAACCCCTGTTTTGAATAACTTCTAAGGGACAATGATCCTTAGGAAATGAAGTTCAGTTACCTAGATTTCAGTATGATTGTTAGCTCGAATATTTCTTAAACTAATCAGAATGAAGCTATGGATTCACAATAATTGACTGAGCTATTTGGATTAGATGTTTCCAAAAACACACAGAATGTTGTTCCCATAACTGAACCCCATTGAAATATGTATATCAAAAAATACTTCTCAAAATACAATTTGAATAGAGTATGAAACATTGGCACAGTACTGTTTTCAATATATTTTTCCATCATAAATATATACATACATATATACTTCCCCTACCATTAAATAGCACAACATTAAAGCCTCTCAAAAAATATATGTTTTTAACGTAAAATAATCAAATAAAATTTAATAGCTATAACGTAAAGAAAGAAAAATATTTAACAAAAAATTAATAAACAAAACTGAACTTACCTGTATAATGGTATACCGGCATTATCACGAAACCATAAGACCATATAAACATCATCCAAGGGTGCTGATATGGGACATGGTAGTGACACTGATTTACCCTCTACAGCTTCAATATCTTTTGTTTTTACTACAATATTTTCGTAGTAAAAGAACAAACACACACAGTGGACATTGGTTACAGCCACAGGCATAACACACGTACGTACAGCACAGAGAAAAAATGGAGATGGAGGCATGATAATGATGTCGTTGTTGTTGTTGTTTTATATTGTATTGTAAACATCAAAACGGTTTTGGGGGTGTAGGTAATAGAGGACAAAAAACGCAGCATTTTTATAGAGTGTTGTTGTGGAGAAAGAGCCAAATGAAAGTATCAGCAATATCATATCGTATTTTTAATATCAAAATACCAGCAGGTGTAGTAAACAACAACAACAGCAACAACAATGACAGCAACAGGAAATAGCAGGATATTTAAAGTTAAGGTGATGGTAGAATATTTTACATTAACAGCATCAATAGCATAGAAAAAAATATATATGTATCGAAAAACATACGCATTATTAATATTATTGTCATTTAGTTTTGTTATTAAAGCCAGAATTTTATACATTTTTCACATAGACATAGAACAACCAGCATTTTTATAGGCATAATTATAATTTTTTATCATTATCGTTATCATTATCATCATTGACAACGACATTAAACAAAATATTGATGTTGGTATTGTTTTTTTTTTATTATTATTATTGTTATATAATGAATTTTGTTTAATTTATAAATAAATTTAATTAAAACCATTGAAAATAGTTAAAAAGGAAAATTTTACGTTTAATATTGTTTGTTAATATTGATGATGATGATAATGATGTTGTTGTTGTTATTGTCATTGGTAAACAACATAACCACACGTGTCAGGATTTTGTATTAAAGATTTTGTTTGTGTTTAAATAGTTAACGCAACCAGAAATAACAAAACATTTAATGACGCCAGGGGATATAAAAATAATTATAAGAAGAGATTATTTTATTTATATATAAAGTTTTTTTTTCCAATAATCAGGTATAAAATACAGTAGAATTAACAGCATTAACCAGTAAACGAATCAATATTTTTTTGTTATTAAATATGTTCGCATAATTTCAATATTATTGTTGGTATTTGTGGTTCAAGTTGTTGTTGTTGTTGGTGTTGTTGTTTTTTAATATCATAATTGTAGTTTGTATAATTATAATTATTGTAAATTTAACATATATTTTTCGTAGTTTTTGTTGTTGTTGTTGTTTGTATTTTTGGTTTATTTTTTCGACCATTGTTTACATTGTTTTAATTGTCCACATTTATTAATAAACATAGCCGATACCAACACATTTACCCGAATATAAAGGAAACCATAAGGATATATATGAAATACACATAGCCATACATACACATACAGGTTTTGTAGTTGTGGTTTTATATATGTACAAACACATATATAGAGTTATTGTTACCATATGCCAGTGTTTGCGGAGACATTAAACATTTAAAACCATTTCCATTGCGGTCATGAAGGTTTTTTTTTTTTTGGAGAAAATTTATTCCAAAAAATGTACATAGAAAGAAAGAAAAAATAGGGAAAAAATAAATTTATTAAAGTTTTAGTATATAAATATCTTGTGTATATTAATACATATGTCAAATAAATTTAGTTTCATTTTGTGTTCTATTAAATTATTTATAGTTAAATAACACTGTGTTTGTCTACATACATTAAGTAAATATTATATTTTGTTTATTTGTATATGATAAATGGGGATTTTTTATATGTATATACATATCCCTTTAATACATATTACTTTGAAGTTACAGTTGTGTGAGAAATTAAAGGTATTTGGCTAAATGTTGAACTATGATAATGAAAGATGATTTTAATATGTTTTTTAGCCATATTATTGTTATAACTTAACAATAACTTTCTTAAGGCTTAACCATATTATGTTTATATCAGTTGATTTCTACAGGTCTATAACAATGATTTGTATCTAACACAATCGTAACTTTATTGTAGCACAATTGTGTAATGGATGTGACAATAAATATTTTTGTATATTTGGCCAGTTTGTTGCACAACAAAAAATTGCTTTCTCGTTATAAACATATTATGTTTGCACCATTTGTTTTTAATTTATAGATAAACTTACTTACAAATATAGTCTTCTCAACACCACCATAAGAGAAGAAACTTTAAGTAAACCGTTCCAATTAGAATCACTTTCTAAGTTGATTAAGCGAAGTCCGTCTGGTTGTCATATAAAGCTTGTGTAAACTCTATAGGTCGCAATTATTTTATCTAGCCATCCTACAAAGTAATCAACATAGGTCGCTTAAAGTGTGTATAATTAAATGTAATTATGTGCCAAATTTAATTTCAATTGTTTCACTATTTCTCATAGTTAATAAGGTTCTAACTGCTTAAATATTTGATTTAGATTTGAAATCTTAAAGTTTGGTCCAGATTGAGACAAAGCCAAAACCTATTTGGTAACGACATATATTCGGACTTGACCGACTTAATTGTTGACAAATGCATTATATTTTCAATAAAGTTTCATATGTAAACACTTGTTGATAATATTAATTTCATCCCAAACCATCATTTTTTGATGGTGGGTATAAAAAAGAAAGTTTGGGATGAAATTAATATTATCAACAAGTGTTTACATATGAA
>JACGTJ010001289.1:2924-18761 GCA_014858695.1 Chrysomya rufifacies | reverse complement strand
GAACTAGAACTAAAAATGAACTAGAACTGAACTAGAACTGAATTTGTACTGAACTTGAAGTAGATCTGAACTAGTACTGAACTTGAATTGAACTGAACTTGAATTGAAGTAGAAATGAATAAGAACTGTAATATAAATGAAGTAGAGCAAGAACTGATCTTAATAATTAAGGTGTTTATCAATATATCTAATACTTCTTTATCTAGTTTAGAGTTAGAATTTCAACATTGCCTATTAAATGAAAACAATTGAAAAGCACATTTAGAATAATTTAAAGAGTTACAATTTGATTGATGTCTAAATAAAATTAATTTCTTTTAATAACTATTATTATTATAAATGTATTAAGTTTCTATATCCTCTGTTTTTCAAACACACATTATTAACATATTCATCTAATTATTACTTTGTTTGAAAAAAAGCGTAAATGATTTAATAATTGAGTTTTTAACTCTAGACTAGCTGGCTTTAAATATTCTTTAGTTGATTGTAGAAAACGTTTTTGAAATAATGTTAGAACGTAAATGAAATAAATACTTTTCAAATAGTGTTGATGGCGGGCAGCAACATAATAACCTAGTTAAATAAAGCGTTAAAACGTACAATATAACTAAATACCAATTACAAAGCATAAAAATCTTTTTATTTTCCATATAATTTTAATAGCAAGTTTTCTATATAAAAATTAGTTATTGGTACGACAACATTATAACAAATAAATTTTTATTTTCTTATAATTTCTAGGTCGTTCATTGAAGCAAACACCACAAGTCGATCAGTGCAGAAGTACTCCAGCTCGTTTATGTAAAACACGCTACAATACTACAGCTCCCATGTATGGTGTAAGTTTAACCTCAGGTCAACCGGTGACTATAGTACAAAAGTTTCCCGATCTATTGCAACAAGTGGTTTTCGAAGTTTGCGAGTAAGTTGGGGGATAAAGGGACAATAAAATTAAATATTTATTATGGATTTTTTTTGTTTATTCTTTTAGATCTTCAGAATGTGATGTTGTAAGAGGTGAATGTACACAAACTTATGTGCCTTATCTGTTTTTGGTAATACCTTTGGGTCCTGTAACACTAACGGGTCAAGATTATGTTTTGGTCGAAAGTGGTTGTGTTTGTAAGCCTAAATATTCGACAGGAGCGACTCAAGAACCTAATATGATACCATAGTTTAAATAAGTTATATTTATAATGTAGTATAGACATTGATCGGGGAATAATTGTTTTGAAAACAATTGTCTGAAAATGGTAATAATTGAAAATAATAATTAAAAAGTTATATAGAAAAACAAAAACTACCAAAAGAACTGATCTTTTAAAATTATGTAAAATCAAAGAAAATTTTATGAAAGTAAAAAGCTAATTTCGCAATTTTTAAGGAAATTTTGTAATTTCTTTTCAATGCGGAATACAGTTGTTGTAAAGTAATTATGTTTGATGAATTTTACAAGGGGAATTGACAGTTTTGTAATGAAATTTTGCATTTTTATAGAAATGTCAAATATTTTTTTGACAGTTTAATTTGTTAATATTAAAAACGTGACTAAATTTAGGAAGCCACCAGTTGAAATTAAAAATCAACAGGGTCTTTTTTACATAATCATTGAAAAATTGGCAGTAAAATTGGATAATAGTGAAAATATTTAAAAGTTTAAAACGTTTTAAATTCAAAACGTGTAAAAAATATACATTTTCAAAAGCTGTCAATTTCAATATGAATATTAAATGTAAGTTTAAAAATCGCATAAAAAACTGTCGAAAAAAATTAAGAAAAAAATGTTAAAATCTCTCAATATGAATGCCCCATGTAATTTTTTTTATTCAAATTAAATTCATTTTAAAATTTCTTTTCTGTCTTTCAAATATTTTAATTTCATAAAGCACGAATCCATAGTAAATTTTGTTTTCATTAACAAAATAAATAATAATACAATGTAAAATAAATTACATTTATTTAATTTAGTTTTAATTATGTAATAATTTCAGCCTTAAGCTTTCACCGTAAAAATTAATACAGTTATTTTATTATTATTATTTTTTTTTATTAAGCAAATTTATTTTAAAAATTTGAAATTAAAATTTGTTTTCTTTTTTATTCTTAAGTTTTAATACAAAACAAAAAAAAAATATACTTTATTTATTGTTCTTTACAATTTAATATTTTAAAACAACAACAAAACATTTCCAATTATGACATTTTTCAAACCGTTCTCATACATAAAATGAAAAATGTCGTTATTGGAATAAATTTTTATTTATTTAAATTAATTATTTACGTATTAGTTTTTTAAGTTAATTTTAAGTTTATGAAATTTTTTAAAGAAAAAAATTATGAATGTGTTGCATTTATAAATTATTGAACAAAAAAAAATTGTAATTTTAATAATAATTTATTTTAAATAATAAAGAAAAAAATTTAAATAAATGTTTGTGATTGTTTTTTATTTTTGAAAAGAAGTTAATATTTTAATAGATTATTTTAATTTAAATTTATAAGTTATATTTGTAATTACTGTTTTTTAGAGTTGTAATTAGATACAATTTCAACTCTGTGTTTACAAATCATAAAAATTTTACCATATCTGTTATTCATGTGCCTGCGTTTTGTAATGATGCCAGATCTACTAAAGTTAATGAAAATATAAAAATCAAACTTGTATTGGAAATTTTTGTGATTTAGATTTAGTTTTTTACAATTTGTACGTGCTTTTGTTTTTATTTTTTAATTTTTGACATATCCTTGGTGTTGCCGTATTTGTTGTCTTCCTGCAATTACCTGGTTAACACTGTCGTGGATTCCACTAAATAAAAATTAAATGATCACAGAGTTATTTTTTTTTTTTTTGCTTTATTTCTTCATTTAAAAAAGATATTTAAAATTTCATATCATTTATATAAAGATTCTATCGGTCACAGATCTTAGCTGTTTTGATTTATATTTCTCTTCATTTAACAAAGATATAAGAACTTTCATATATAAAATAAAATTTTGGGACAAAATTATAGAGATTTCATATTTTAATTATTTTGTTTTTAACTCAATATTTAAACGAGATATGTATATGTAATTTTATGCTTTCTTTTTAAACTTTGATTAGAATTCTACTTATCAGAGATTTCAAATCAATTCTACCACAAATTCAATTCAGTTATAGTATTTAAAATAATTTCATAGTTTAATCTAAGGAATATTATAAAAATCCTAAATTTTTGAACACTAATTCGGAAACGTAAAAAAAGTGTGAGATGCAAACTTTAGAGAAATTCGCACTTACTTATTATTATACAATAATGGCCAATGAATTACTTTTTATACTTTGTCATGTTACAAAATAAAAGTTCATTTGCCATCCCTGAGTTGAGTTAGCTGCCTTATTGGAATGAAAATTTATTTAATAAAACTTGATTAAACACAGGAACTCAACTGTTATTTGGCAGAAAAGAAAATGTAACGAATAATTATTATTTTAGTATTGAGTACTCAAATAAAACAGTTTGTATTGAGTACTCATTATTTAATTATTCACTACTTTTACAAAACTATTCTTTTCGGTGCGTCTCCATTTTGCATAGAGCCGTATAAAAAAATTGTGTAAAATTCTGCTTAAATTAGAATATTCTTATTGAATATATTATAAAACTACGGCGAAAAACAAAAAAACAATGAATTTACTAAAATAATAACATAAATTTTGTTAAATTTAGTGATTTTTTATACGTGAAAAAAGCAAACCAAAAAAATAAGATTCCATAATTTTTTTTTTTTGCCGATTTTTTTCGTATTACATTTTAATGCTGTTTTCGTAGCTGCTGTCGTCAAGATAAGGCAGTTGATATTTTTCTCATATTTTTTTGCCTCTGCTGCAGCTCGTTCTTGTTTTTTTTTCAATTTCGCACCACGCCGTTTTGGAGTTGTACCCGGTTTTTTTCTCCAACATCTTGCAAAGCTACATGCAGCTCATGTTTTTCGTGATTGTGTACAAGGAATAAGATAAATAACATTGAGAAAGAAAAGTGTGTGAATTTGTGTTTAAAGTTGAAAAAGAAAAATTAAGTTTTAGTATTAAAAAAAAAAAAAACAGAAATTTCATAATTATTAACAGCAAAAATGCATTAATTATAGAAAAAGTGCAAAAGGAAGAATTGTGCAGTGTGTTGTCTTTTGGGAAAAGTAGAAAGATAAAACAAAAAACCTTTTTTTTCTCCTCGTTACCACTGAAACAAGAATTTCCAATACTTGTTTTATATTTGTTTCTATTTTCCACTTTCGTTCATTTAAATTAGGGGTGACAAAATGATGTTCACGGTAAGTTGAATTCGTGTATTTTGTTTAATATGATGAATGTGTTTGTGTTTAGTTTGTTATTATGTTTTTCAAATTGGAAATAGTGAATTGTTTTTATTAAGTTTTTTAATGATTTTATAATTGTACATTAAAAATATAAAAATATTAAGTAATTAAAAATATATATCTGTCAATTACAACGTTTCGATTATGTTAAATAGGTCACTTGAAAAGTTGTATTAATTTTGGGAAATTTCGCCAACAGAAAACCTGTTAATGCTAGACAGGTTTATGCAATTGAAGTAAAATTCATTTAACAGCTTAAATTATTTGCAAAATTTCAGTTTACCCCTTAAAATAGAGATTTTCCGGCAAAACAATATAAACATATTAAAAAACTGTTTACATAACCTTAAATAGTAATTTTTCTTGTTCTGGAAGAACACTCAATATTATTGAATTGTGGGATTACAAATCGTGTATTTAGAATATAGAACTATCAGTTCAGTTAATATATAGTATTCTTAAAATCTCTTGTATTTAAAGGTTAGTACGAGTTAAGTTACAGTCTTTTTAGTTAGAAATTGGACAAACAGGAATGATTTGAAGCTAATGTTCATGGGTGGAACCCAATTGCTTTTTGAACTACATAAGACTCTATTTAGGACCATTATAGACATTTTGCTAGTCAATGTCATATTAGGACAATAACATTCCATGTAGGCTATTTGAAACGGAAACTTTCGAATACATCATCTATAATTGTTCTATATTTTGTAATCTTAAAATGACTAGATAGTCAATTGACTTATACATCAGAATTTTAGCAATTGCTAGAATTCAGTTTGTTGTAAAACGAAATAAAAGGTTTTATCAAGGAAGTTTGCCGTCCTAAGACCAAGTCATTTAATTAATTACTAATGTTCCTGTAGTCTATTTGAAAGTGATAAGGAAACATTCGAATATATCAACTATCATTCTTTTAGATTTTGTAAACTTAAAATGACTAGGTAGTCAATTGAATGATACATCAGTATTTTTGCAATTGCTAGAATTCAGTTTGTAGTAAAACGAAATGAAAGGTTTTATCAAGGAAGTTTGTCTTCCTTAGACAAAGTCAATTAATTAATTACTAATGTTTCGAACATTACATTTATGTCAAATTTCATGTATATATAGCATTTAAAAGATGTTAATGTTAGCTACATTAGGTGTTAAGTATTTATGAATTTAAACTACAAAAATTTGTATGTGATTTGTCTGAAATCAAACATTCAATAATAGCATAAAAAATTAGTTTGTTAGGTGTCTATTTTCAGTTTTCTTTTCGCCTTTATATTAAAAAATTATCTAATTACATTTAATTATAAATATAGAAAAGTTCATAGTTTTATCATTATTTCCTAATAAGTAAAGTCATCACTCAATATAAATTAATAATTATTTAATTAACTATTTGATTATTTATCCTTTTAGGGCACCACTCAACAACAAGACACTCGCTTTAGCGACAAAGAGAAAAAACTTATGAAACAAATGAAATTTGGAGATTGTCTTAATAAGCGTGTCGACATGTCTAAAGTTAAACTGGACGTTTTAAGACCATGGATTAGTAAGAAAATAACCGATATGTTACACATGGAAGATGATGTAGTGGCTGAGTTTGTTTACAATCAATTGGAAGAGGAAAAATTTCCCTGTCCCAAGAAAATGCAAATAAATATGACTGGATTTTTGAATGGCCCTAATGCACGACAATTTATGGGTGAATTGTGGGCATTATTGTTATCGGCTCAAGAAAGTGAAACAGGTATACCAGCGGAATTTATACAACAGAAAAAAGATGAAATTCTTAAGAGGGAAGAAGAGATCAAACATCGAGAGAGAAATGATAGATCAAGGTCAAGATCACGTTCACGTTCTAGAGATAGAGGCGATAGGCGGGGAGGTGGTGGTGGTGGTAGTGGTGGTTCGGGTGGAGGTACTAAAGATCGTGATTTAACACAAAAAGAACGAGAACTACAATTACCGCCTAGTACACTAAGCGCCATAGAGCAAGTGCGTTCTCATCTTTCCGCAAAAAATCGTTCTAATTCTGATGAAAATCGAAACAAGGATGAGGAAAAGACAACTAATAATGTAGAGAATCAATTAACTAAAAGAGATAAATCTAGATCGAAATCGAGAGATAATCATGTAGATAAAAATCGTTCACCACGTAAACGTTCTAGAGAGAGATCACCTCAAAAGGAACGTTCTTCACGTGATCGTAGCTCACCACAACGTCGAAGAAATGGTTCTAGAGAAAAAGAACGTAGACGCAGTTCAAGATCACCCAGACGTCGTTCACCAGATAGGCGAAGACGAAGATCACGATCAAGAGATCGTAGTGATCGTAGACAAAAGTCACGTTCTAAATCACCCCAGAAGCGTAGAGATAATTCACGTTCACGTAATCGTAAATCACGTTCACGAAGTGTAGAGAAGCGCAAAGCAAGTCCGCCTCCTCCCAAACCCGCTTCACCTAAACGTAATCGTTCCGAATCACGTGATTCAAATCCGGCACAAAATGGCCATGAAAAGAAAAACGCTGTCTCTAAGAATCCCCGCAATCCATTTGCAACAAAAACTAAAAGATCCTCTTCCCGCAGTCGCAGTAGGGCCACATCACCGGGTGCTAGAAAACCCAAACCACGATCACCACCTCCACGTTCTTCACGTTCACGCTCCCGTACACATTCATCAGCTCGCTCAAGTCCTAAACGTAATAATAAACGTTCTCCCTCGCGTTCAGCTAGTCTGTCCCTGTCGCCCGAACCTCCACAAGAAGATTTCGAATTAAAACGTAATAAGAATAGCATACAAAGTAAACGTCAATATCGTAATAATAGAGACTCCTCGGCCAGTTCAATGGAAAGAGATGGTGGTAGAGGTGGTGGTGGCGGCGGTGGTAGAAGGGGTGATTCACGTAGTCGAGGTCGTGGTTTTATGCATAATCGTAATAGACGTTCACCGGGAAGATTTGATGATAGAGGTGGCGGTGGCGGACAACGTCAGCAACGTTCAAGATCTAGAAGAAGATCACGTTCCCGTCAACGATCTTTCTCACGTAATCGATCACGTTCACCGAGAAGGTAAAATGTTAATAATCTTCTTAGTTCATAGTTTGGATTATAGAATCTGGTTCCGATTATATAGTCGACTAATATATAGTGTATTGTCTGGACTATAAAGTATAGTCTAAACTATAAAGTAAACTATTCCTTATAGTGTGTGCTATAGAGTATACAATTATCTGGTCTGGAGACTATATTCCAAACTAAATAGAAGATTATATTCTAGTTCATATTATAAAACTTAAAATATTTATTATAAGTTATTGTAAACATTTTATTTTCTTTCAGAGGATTTAATCGCCGGCGTTCCCCCTTACAATTCCGTGGCAATAATCGCAACAATCGCGGTCGTATGAATCAATGGAATCGCAGAAGTCCCAGTCCTAGAGATCGTGGAGGCGGCGGTGGTGGCCGAGGTATGATGAATGTTGGCGGTAGTAATCGTTTCGATAATCGTCGCAATCAATCGCCTCAAAGAAGATTTTCACGCGAAAGACGGTTTTCTCCAGCACCACAAAATCAATTTCGTAAATATTCTCCACAACAATGGCGCGGATCACCACCAAGGCGTTCTCGCGAGCGTAGACCAAATTCACGTGACCGACGTCCTTCATCTCCCTTACGTGGTTCATCACCAGAACGTGGTGGTGGTCGTGGTTCAGTTAGTGGTGGAGGTGGTGGTGGAGGTTTTAATCGTTGGGATCAACCGCAAAGAAATGCAGGTGCAACTGCCGCAATTAAACCAAAGCAACGTTCACCTTCACCTGGTTCGAATTGGGAAGACGACTCGGATACTGAGAACATGAAAAAGAATTCGGCGCCAAATCGTAGAATTAGTGAGGAAAGAAAACCCTCACCACCGCCAGCCTCTAAAGATAGAGGACGTAAAAACCGTAGTCATAGCAGGTCGCAAGAACGTTATAAGAGACCTGTGGCAAATCGTTCAAGGGAAAGTGGAGGTAAATAAAAAAATCAAAGATTTAACTCTAGCCTGGACTGAAGACTGCTCTATAGTCTTGACTTTATAGTTAAGACTATATAGACTATAGTCTACTCTACAGTCTTGACTTTATTGTTAAGACTATAGTCTTCTCTACAGTCCAGGATAGAGACTATTCTACATTTCAGACTGTAGACTGCTCTATAGGCCAGACTATAGACCAGACTATAGACTGCTCCATATCCAGATATTAGACTTTATATTACCTCTTATGTCTTCTTTTCTAGGTCGCTCTTCAGTGGAATATTGTGCACCAGCTATGAAAACTATAGATCTCTCCCATGAAGAACAACAGGACGATGCAGCACGCAAACATTCTAAATCCGAATCCGTAGCACCCGTAGAAACAAAATCTAAAAAAGCTCCAGCACCCATAACAGGACGAAGAGATCTTTATAGTGTTAGCTTATCCAGAACGCCATCTCCATTCCTTAAACCCCATGAACGCAAACAAGCTGCTAACATCTCTACTGCAGAAAGTCAAAACAAAGATAAAGATAAGAAATCAATGGCGAAGAAACGTCAAGACAGTGAATCTAGTTCCTCAGATAGTTCAGACGATAGTGATGACAGTGATGAGGAAGATGATAGCACGGACGAAGAGGAACGTGAAAAATTACGGCGTGAAAAGGAAAAAGCCAAAGCTAAGGAAGAACTAAAGAAAACACAAACAGCTTTGGCAAATAAAAAGTCTGAAAAGTTGGAAAAATTAGAGAAACAACAAGAAAAATCCACAAAAGCAAATCGTAAACCGCCACAAACATCTTCGAGCGAAAGTGAAAGTGAGGATACGGAAGATGAAAAACAAAGAAGGAAAAAGTCAGCTTCAAAATCAGCATCAACATCTAAACACGGTGGTAAGGATGGTAAATCAACTGCTCATAATGTTGAAGAAGAACGTAAACGAGACAAACACTCTGTGGAAGTGTTAGAAAAAAGAAAACATGGTGCAGAGGCTAGAGAATTATCAACAGCAAAACGTTCGAAAACCAGTGCAGAAAAACTAGTAACCACCACTTCATCAACAACGGCTAACAAAAAATCTAGTAGCAGCAGTTTTAAAGCGGATCATAAAAAACCTAAAAGTGACTCAGAATCTGAAGAGGAAATCTCCAAACAAGAACATGAATTAAAATCATCTAAGTCGTCAGCAACTTCACAGTCCCGCAAACGTACACACTCGACCACTACAAATAATGAGCGTAAAAAGTCGAAAAATGATTCTTCAGATTCAGATGATCATACCGCCAAAAAGAAACGTAAAAAATCTAAAAAATCCTCTTCGAAACGTAACTCCGATGATGATTCATCTAGTGATTCTGAAGCCGAATCAAGCAAAAAGAAAAAACATAAGAAACACAAAAAACATAGTAGCAAAAAGAGTAAAAAACACAAGAAACACAAGAAGAAGAACAAAAAGGCTGATAGCTCCTCTAGCAGTGATGATGACGACAACAACCATATAAATGATAATGTACATCGTAAAGAGGATAGGTCGGCCACAAAAATTACCAATACAGCGTCAATGTTATTGGGTGGTGGAGTTAATGAGGATTTAGAAAAACAGCTAAGAGAAAGAGCTCTTAAATCGATGAAAAAAATGGACTAAGCTTATGAAAAGATAAGAAAGGTTCCATTAAAAAAAAAAACAAAAATACAGAAGAATTTTGAGAAATTCTGTAAGATTTTTACACATTTTATATAGAGAAAAAAAAAAAACACAAAACAAACCAATCATACCCTTTAAACAAACACACTGCTTTTAATTGTCCTTAAACATTTTTTTCTTTTTTTTGTTTAAATAGTATTTTAAACTATTTTTCAAAAGCATTAATCTTTTCCCTTGTCCCTTTTTTTTAATAACTTCATTAAACAGACATGTATTCTTGTTGCTATTGTTTTTGGCTCAACAAGAATACTTAACATGTATTTTCATTATTAAATACAATATTTCTCAAAGTATAACTTTTTTTATATATAAAATTTAAAAATATATATAAAATTTATATGAAAAATCTAAAGAAAAAAGAAATATAAACAAAAAATCTATTAACAAGTTTTTGTCCATTTCTTTTTTTTCTATTAGTTTTTAATTTTTAAGTAGTTTCATAACTTAATTAAAAAAAAACAAATATCTTTATATTAAACAAAAAAACAAAATCATTTAATTATTAAAAGAAACAATTATAAAAGAAAATTCATAATACATATAGAATTTGAAATATGTATTTAATATGTACCCCAAGTTTTGAGCATATAACTAAATTTTAAGAAAAGTTTAATTCAAATTTAACGGAGATACAAAACAAACAAACAAAAAAAATTATAATTATATTAATAAAGAAATAAAAACAAATAAGAAAGTAAAACAAACAAAAACAAGAAAGAAAATATTTGAAAAAAGAAATTCTAAGAAGAATTAATAAATATTAAAAAACAAGAGGAGGATTAGTGTTGATTAATTGTTGTTGATTAAGAAATCTCATTAAAGGTATGAAATTGTACGCAATAAACGGACTGTTTTAAAAGATCGTCCCGTTTTTTTAAGGTTATTCAAACACCTATATTTATGAATTATATATAAAAAACGGACCCTAAACAAGTAGGCATGTCAATGTATACTAAAGTATATTTAAGAAATAAATATTGAAGTATGAGTTCGTTTAGGTTAGGGAGAACTGTATTGGTACTAAAAAGAAATACCTTCCCACGGAGTCCAATATAGGACTATTGGGATGCCTTTAAGAGCATAAATAAGTAACATTTTAAAAAGATGAAAGAATTGAGGAAAGTTAAGTAATGAGATTTTAAGATTGAAAGATTGCAGTAACTAATATCTGAACAGATTTTGACACTCTGCTAGTTCCTACGAAGAAAACATAACGGAATTTTAAAATAATTAAGAAAATATAATGGAATTTTTAAGATTAAAAGATTGTAGTAACTAATATCTGAACAGATTTTGACACTCTGCTAGTTGTGCACGAATAGCCAATCAAAGTCTAAGGCAAATACTTTACAAGTTTTTATGGCAGGACAATAGCACAAGGTATGCGTGCTGAATTCGAGCTAATTAATAGAAATTGATGATATATAGGTGAGTGGGGACGCTAAATTTTTGTATTCTATCAAGTTTTTTTTTTTTGTATTCTATCAAATTGTTCAAAATTTTTTCATAATTTGTAGCTGAATATTTTTTTAATTCTATCGAATTTATGTGTATATAAAAAATGATTAAATGAGGCCCAAATATGCGAGCTAAATTTTTAACATATTTTAAGCATTTTTACTATTTACATATTTTGCGCTATTTTTATATATTAAATCGGTTTTAAATGTAATTTGTGGCGCAGTGCTATATATAGTTTATACAGAGATGTTAAAGGAAAATCAATTATTTTATTTGTTTAATTATTTAAGTTATTTATTTATATTCCTTTAATAATTTATTCGCTAAGTTAATTATTTATTCGCTAATTTACTGATTAATTTGTTTATTTTCATTTATTTATTCATCTTTTTATTTATTGCATTTATATGCATATTTTAGCGCCATCTATTGTTGTGTAGTTCATCAAATACTAACCACATGGTTGCCAACACCACAACGAATTCCGCTTGTAAATACAACCCTGTTGATAAAAATAACACTCACAACCAGATGTCGCCGTACAAAATAATTGACATATGTCAGTAAATGCCTGTGAACAATAACTAGTAAACAACTGTCAAATTGATTGTCAAATAAAGCGACATCCGGCCATCTTCCTTTCCTTTTTTTCGTATCTTACAAGATGGTAGGTTCTACCAAAATTTTTGATTGTGTTAAAATACATTGCCATCCAAAAGAATTCTACAAAAATATGTGAAACATAAAGAAAATCTATTGAAAACCTTTATAAGCTAAAAGAAAATGTAAATATTTTAAAGAAAACTGTTGTGTAAAGTGTGTTAATTAAACAAAAATAAAATGTAAATAAGTTTTAAAACAGTATAAACAAATTGTGTTTTTACATCAAAGAAATTAAAAAGATGGCAGTGATTTTAATAAAAAAAACATTTAAATAAAGAAAATAGTGTTTATTCGAAAAGCTAATTTATGTATTTCTCTTTTGTATTTCAAATTATGTATATTTGAAATGAAATATAGGCGCGAGGTCCTAAGAAGCACTTGAAACGTTTAGCCGCCCCTAAGGCTTGGATGTTGGACAAATTGGGAGGTGTTTTCGCTCCCCGTCCCTCCACCGGTCCACACAAATTGCGTGAATCTTTGCCTTTGATGATTTTCTTGAGAAATCGTTTGAAGTACGCCTTGAACGGCGCTGAAGTAACCAAAATTGTTATGCAGCGTTTGATTAAGGTCGACGGTAAGGTACGCACTGATCCTACCTTCCCAGCTGGTTTCATGGGTAAGTTTTTAGATTTTTAAATGGTAAACATTATGAACGTTAGTTTAATGAATTTGTTTTTTGTTTGTAGATGTCATCACCATTGAAAAGACCGGTGAATACTTCCGTTTGGTCTACGATGTTAAAGGTCGTTTCACCATTCACCGTATCTCCGCTGAGGAAGCTTCCGTAAGTATTTTTGAAAATTTAATGTTTCATTGTACCTGTCTAAAGGATTTAGAGGCTTCCCGTTTTCTAACTCAGTATAAAAGATTTGTTTTAAATCAAATAAGTGTACTCAGAAACAGAAAGTTTGTACAGTTTAATATAAAGTTAAGATTAAATGCTTTAAATATGCCAGCATATTCGATAGAGTCGCGAAAAAACTGATTGAAAGGAGTTACAATTGTTGCAACATTATACTGATTGTTTCATTATGGGCTTTCCAACACCACATTTATTGATTTTTAATTTAATTTAGTGTGGATACATTTACATAGAGCCTAACAGCAATTTTTGTAACGACGGTCTTTGCTTTATCATATCCCCAGATACTGCAATAACATTTACGTTCAATTACAAAATTTCATGCAAATGTTTACATGGTTTCAATATATGAATTCAATATTCATAGTATTAAAAAATATACATTAGTTTAGGAAAATTTAGGGTTAATTTGCTGAATACCACTTCATTTTATTAATATGAACAACGAATGTCAATTTTACTTCCCAAAACTTGTATTAGATTATTATAAACTAAAGCTGAACTTGAACCGACTCAGAACTAAACATTAAGAGAACTAAACTAGAACCGAATTAGAACTGAAATGAAACCGAATTAGAACTGAACTCAAAAAGAACATAATTGGACACAAAAATAACAGAACTGCACCCAATAAGAACAGAAACAGAACCGTACATGAAGTGTGCCGGAACTGAAGAACATAACTTAAAACAGGATGAAATTATATTTGTTATTGAAACGCGTGTTATACAAATTTGGCTCTATCGAAGACTATGTTAAATGATAAAATTTTCCCACATTTTCATAGATCAAACGTGAGCCTAAAGCAATTTTTGTTACGACGGTCATTGCTCTATTATTACACAAATATTGCAATAACATTTACGTGCAATTACAAATTAATAAGAAATAATAAACTTTGAAGTAGTGTGCAAAGATTCAGGGAAAATATTTTCCATTTATTCCCAGTTAGGAGAATTTCATAAAGGTATCGAAGAGGATAGGAAATCATTTTTATATAAATTTTATTGTTTGTTTTATTTTAAGTTTGATTTAAATGATTTTAATTGTAATATTTCATTTTCTTTTTTATTTATAGTACAAATTGTGCAAGGTCCGCAAGACCCAATTGGGTGCCAAGGGTGTACCATTCATTGTTACCCACGACGGTCGTACCATCCGTTATCCCGATCCTTTGATCAAGGCTAACGATACCGTACAAGTTGATATTGCTACTGGCAAAATCACCGATTACATCAAGTTCGATTCCGGTAAGTTTATTAAAACAATTTTTGAATCTTTGAATAACATTTCTTCTGGCTTGATCGAAGTCCTTGTCTAATGATAAAAAACCAACCCACATTTACAAGGATCAAAAGCAAGCCAATAGCAATTTTTGCAACACGGTCATGGTTTTGTCTTTTCAATGATAATATCATAACATTTTAGTTCAATTACATTTCTACAACAACAAACAAATTATGTTCTAAATTATAATGAAATTCCATATTAATAATTATTTTTATGTATCCTCTTTATCCCAACAGGCAACTTGTGCATGATCACTGGAGGTAGAAATTTGGGTCGTGTCGGTACCGTTGTCAACCGTGAAAGACATCCCGGCTCCTTCGATATTGTGCACGTAAAGGATACTCAAGGTCATGTATTCGCTACCCGTTTAACCAATGTCTTCATCATTGGTAAAGGCAACAAGCCTTACATTAGTTTGCCTAAGGGCAAGGGTGTTAAATTGAGCATTGCTGAAGAACGTGACAAGCGTTTGGCCGCCAAAGCTCACTAAATAACATATTTAAGTAAGATGTGTTTTTTTATTTTATAAAAAAAGAAAACTATAGTAACCCGTAATTTTACATTTTACCAAGATGGAAAAAATACATTAAAAATTAAAACAAAATACATCAAATGTGTTTTATTTCGACGTCTTCATCGGTTAATATAAATAAAATTGTCAAACCAAATTAGTCTTAAATAGTTAATGATTTGAATAAGAACACGAATGTGCCGTTTTTTCGAATTTCGACAATTCCATGTAAGCGAATGTAACGCACAAATGTTTGCCTAAAATTTTGTTGGTCTGTTCGAGTCACTTTAGTCATCACAAAGAAATCATTTAAAGTATAACGGGAGTGCTAGTTCAAGATCTATCAGGTATGCCTTTGATCAATTCTATATAAATTAATTAAAATTTAAAATAGTTTTTGGTTTCATTTTAAATTATGTGGTATTTTATTGACATCGTTTTTCCATAATAAGTTAGAACACTTTCTTCAGTTGAAAAAAAAACTACTCTTGTTCGCTCTTCCCATTCAATAGCTCATTTACTAAGCATGTCATTTGATAATAGAGTTGGGTAAATTAGCTCAGTTTAGCTAATTTCATAAAAGTATACTTCTCTTAATTGAACATATTTTTTACTCGATACTAAGTCATCACAAAACTTTGCTAGGGAACTGGAAAAGCGATCTCTTTTAGCGCAGGGCTAAAATTAACTTAAGTCTATTTGAAAGAAAACAAGGATAATAAGTAAGGTTATATTCAACTTGGTCGAATCTTTGATACCCACCATCAAAAGAGGTTAAATGAAATAAATGCTGAAGTGGGCAGAATGTGGGTAATGTGGTATTCATGTTATGATGTAACAAAGAAATGACATATTTTTCAATTTATATGGGAGGTGCGCGGAAAAGTAGAAGTGGCACTCCCAATTTTGGTTTGTAAACTTCACTCTACTTATCTCTTGATACACTTCAAATTTCATCACTGTAGCTTCTTC
>JACGTJ010001284.1:2172-12314 GCA_014858695.1 Chrysomya rufifacies | reverse complement strand
TAATTTTGGTTTTCTAATTTTTTGAAATCGGTTAATAAATACTCGAGATATTAGCAAAAAACTATTAAATTTTATTTGTATTTGTTGTTATTGTTTTGTTAATAAAAACCACACAAACTAACACACCACATTACTCTAAATCTTTGGATTTGTGAAGCCGCTGTAAAAGAAACTTCATTGTTTCTATTATTGATTTTTGTAGGATTTTTCGGTGCAACATTTTGCCGGATTCGATGGATTGAAATGGGTAACGGAATAGGCTATTTTTGGAGGATTTTTTTGTTTTGTGTTAGCCAAATTAAGTGAAGGATGTATAAGATTCGGTATAGCCGAATAAAGCGTCCTTATTTGTTTTGTTAATTTCTTTAAAAAAGAAAAAAAATCTATTTTTTTTATTAAATTGCTAAATATTTGATATCCAATTTATTTTTGAACATTTTTATATTAAATTCCAGATCTTTTTGGGTACTTTGCGAGCCGCTGAATTTGAACATTTATTGGAACGTTTTTGGTATGCCATAACCGAAACATGTTTGGCTTTTACCGTTTTTCGTGATGATTTTAATCCACGTTTTGTGGCGTTATTTACGGTATTATTGTTTCTTAAATCATTCCATTGGCTGGCCGAAGAACGTGTTGATTTTGTAAGTATTTTACGTTATTTTTTATTTGTTTATTTTTATCAAGAGTAGAGATAAAGTTTTAATTATCACTTTATTGTTTAAATAAATCGAATATTCTTTAAAGATTATTAGTTTTGCATATTATGTGTGGCACTTTTGACATATAATTTTGTTTTTTTTTTAAGACTATAATTCTTATTATTATAAGAAATTTTGTTTTTGTTTTGTTTATTTTTGTATTTAGTATAGAAATACTAAATAAATATTTATTATGACAACACAGCAAAATACTCGATTGCATATACACATGTTTTAATGTTGAAAACAAAAATATTAAATCATCATCATCATCATCATCATTCTTTTTTATTAGTTATTGAATTTGAAACAAGTGCATTTATTTATAGGAATTATAGGATGTGGTTTTAAACAAGAAATGTTTTAAGATTTATATATGATGTTACAACTTTAAAAATGTTGAATTTTTAAGTTTCTAATTTGTAATTATATTTTGTTAATACTTTTATACAAACAAATCTTTCATATACTTTCTCTTCATTTTTTTCATTTTTCTTTCATTTAGATGGAACGTTCTCCGGTTTTAGGCTGGCTATTCCATATACGTGTTGCTAGTCTTTTAATGGTTTTGGGTACTCTTGATTATCTGCTTCTAATGCATGCCTATAATTCAACATTGGCTCGTGGTCCCACTGTCCAATTGGTATTCGGTTTTGAGTATGCCATACTTCTGACCGTTGTTGCTAGTACAGCCATTAAGTATGTACTACATGCCGCCGAAATGCGTACCGATACTCCTTGGGAAAATAAAGCCGTATTTCTACTCTATACTGAACTCTTTATTGGCTTTATTAAAGTCATTCTATATGTACTATTTGTGGTTATAATGGCTAAATTCTATGCTTTGCCCATGTTTGTATTCCGCCCTATGTTCTTTACCATACGTAACTTTAAAAAGGCTCTAAGTGATGTTATAATGTCAAGGCGTGCTATACGTAACATGAATACTTTGTATCCAGATGCTACACCAGAGGAGTTAAGGTTATCGGATAATATTTGTATTATTTGTCGTGAAGATATGGTTAATCATTCGAAGAAGCTACCTTGTGGTCATATATTCCATACAATTTGTTTGCGTTCTTGGTTCCAAAGACAACAGACATGTCCAACTTGTCGTTTAAATATATTGCGAGCACCTGCAACGAATTCGACAGCTTTGCCAAGAGCTGATGATAATAACGCTAATGCTAATAATGCGGCTGCTGCAGGAGCAGTGGGAGTTGGCGGTAATCCCGCAACGTCAGCTGCTGCGGGGGCTACAAATGCTCAAATACCTAATGTTAATATGCCGGGTACTGAAAATAATGCAGCCGCTGGTGGTACTAATATGTTTGAGCAATTTGGTAAGTATTTCTTTGAAGTGTAAAAAATAATGGGAATAATGTATTTTCTTTTTTTTTTTAAGCTGGTTTAAACAACCCTTTACCAAATTTAGCCGGTTCAGGAGGAAATGGTTTACCCAACTTTTCTGGTTTTCCCATGATGCCACCACCATTTATGATGCCGCCTCCTTTCCCCTTTATTGCTCCCTATGCTGTACCACCACCTCCCATGCCACCAGATCTAACCAATTTTACTGAGGAAGAACTTAAGGCCTTGGAAGGAAATGAACGTAAAAATGTAGAAGAACGTATAAAGGTAATGTTTGCTTTATTTTATAATGAAATTAATAATTATACTTTTTCTTTTTGAATGTAAAGCTTTTGCGCAATATACAATTAATGCTAGACGCTGCTAATATTCTAATGAATAATTATCAAATTGTGGCGCCTCGTACACAAACTTTAAATCCTACACCTACAACAGCAACAGCAGCGGCAGCAGGAAGATCATCAACAACAGAAGCTGCTGCTGCCACTAGTACTACAACAGAAGAAAAACCCTCTACTTCTACAGCAGGTCTTTCAGGGGTTTCAAGTAAAACCAAAACGGAAGAATTACCTACAACTTCAGAGGCAGCAGCTTTACTTAAAAATTCGACAAAAAGTGAAGCTACTACCACTACAACAACAACAACAACAACAGCAACAAAATCTTCAACATCACCAACTAAAGTTACTACCACAGTGGCCAAACATAATCAAGTAACTATAGAAGATTTGGGTGGTGAAGATCATATAGATGTTGCAACAGCTTCAACAACAACAACAACATCTGCAACAGTAAGCCCTAAAGCCACAACAACATCTTCGTCCTCACCATCAATAGACAGTACAGCGGAAGATATGAATGAGTTGCGCAAAAGACGTTTAAAATTTCTAGAAGAACGTAATAAAACTTCACAAGAATAAAATTCAAGCAAAGCAAATACAATCTGTTAAACAAAAAAGTGTTAAGAGATTTAAAGCATATTAAAATGTTAAGGCTCAATTTTTATGCAAATTAAAACTTAACAATGTTATTTTTTTTTAACACTTTTTAACCAGAAATCCATACGAAAAAATATAACAGAAAAATATTAAGGCGTATAACACTTCTTCTAAAAAAAAAGGTGGACTGAAATATTTAACGTTTCCTTTTCTATTTTCGTTTAAATATTTAAAGAAATATTTTTTGTTTTTCTTTAATAACTTTAAAATGTTTTATGTTTTTTTTTTTTACTAAACTTTTATGCCCCTTTCCCCTAATTTTTTGTAAAAAAATAAAATGTTTATTATTACCATAAAACTATAACATTTTTTTTTCAAAAACTTTTGCTTCTTGTATTTTTTTAAAATTATCACATTTTTGCTTTTAATTTAGTTTTATTTTATAACATTTGAGAGCATTAAATAAATCTTTAAAAAGTAAAATTTTTTTAAAATAAACTTTTTAATAGCTAAATAGCAAATAAAAGTTTACTGAAACAAAACACCTTGAGTTAATGAAAAACAAAAGCTATTTTAAAGTAACATAATAAAACAAATATATAGTTATTAACATATATTGTGTATAAAAATTTAAGAAATAATATTGGATTTAAATAATAATAAAAAAATATATATATTACAAAAAAAAAATGGGAATGAAAAACAATTTATTATTAATGTATATGTATTTAAATAATTTATAATTACATTTAGAATTTAAATAAATAAAAGAAATCACACAAAATATTATATAAAAAATTTTAAGATTTATTGATTTAAAGAAGGGTTAAGTGATAAAGGAACCAATCCTTTGAAATAACTAGAATCTGTCAAATAATTCAAAGTATTGAATTGCAATGTTGGAATTTCTAACAAATACGGGTGAGCAAAGTATACAAGTGTCAATTATTTTAATATTTTACATCTGCTTAGACAATAGTAAGATATTCCCATATTGAAATCAAATACTTCGTAGTAGACTTATGTACAGAATTATATAAGAACAGTTTTATTTCGGATATCTTCGGAGTTGTTATCTAAACTATATTAGATTAAGGAAGGGCGAAGCTAAAGCCGCAACATCTATACTCGGAGGCCCATACAGGTCCATTGTGATCCCTTCAAGAAGAAGAAGAGAGAAAAAAAGAAACAATTATTTTAAAAGATCAAGAAAGGGGGCATCTAAACTATAATATCAAGACTACCCCAAGAGATATTATAAAATATCTTCTCATATACCAGAAGAAAATTAAGCTTATATAATAGCTTTGAACCTTATATACAGAGATGCCACTTATTCCGGTATTTAAAGTTACTAAGCGAATGTCTGACAATGAGAGCAACATTTTGAATTACTACTAATCTCGCTTTTCTCTTTAGTAGGCACATATCGTCACCTAAAATGCTACTTAACTCTGATAACATTATAAAATACAACTGATTTCCCTCACGAGGAATTCTTTTTCATTCCCTAAATGTTAGATGATTCATCAAATCAAATAAATAACATCTTTAATAGATAGTAAAAAAAAAAATTAATAAAAATCTTAGAATCCTATGTCATTTCATTCGTTCAATTCTATTTAGTCTCATAATCTATATTATTATCAAGCAAACTTTTTTAAATATTTTAAGTTATTTGTACCTAGTGTGAATTCCTGGAATTTCGGAAAAAACACATGAGACATTTTTCTGCACAAAGTTATGGAGCTGGAAGTCGCCAAATTAAATATACGCTTTACGTAAGGGAAAGTGCATAGGCCTTTTGTAAGTTAAGATAAAATTTAAAAAACAATTTATGAAAATTATTTGTGAATAAAAGATAGTCTTAATCATTTAAACAATTTATTTATATGCCCTACATTTTTATTATTTTCAACCTTTTCTTTATTGACAACAAAAATTAATTGTGACTTTTAAATGTTGATTAAATATAATGGCTTCCCCTTTTTCTGTAACTATAATAAATAAATTTTATTAAAAAAAAAATATTTCAAAGAAAATGTGTGTCTTTAAAAATCACCTTAACTATTTCGAGGTTCAACTTCACGAAATTCAGCAGGATCCGTGAAACGTACTGTTAATATATAAAATATAGAGGGAAATGGTACTAAAGCCAATAATGCATAATGATGGCCTAAAGCTATTATGCCATAGGCTAACAAAAGCCATTGTATACCTAAAAATATATACATATGTTAAAATGGTCGGCAAAAATAATTACAAATTGTAAACAAAAACTTACAAATAATAACTAAATTTTTTATTTCCAAACAAGATGATTTCACCAAAGCTTTAATAGATTGATCTAATTTCATGGAATAGTGTATTGCATTAGCTATCATGGATATAGCAATGCTCATATAGGGAAAAGAATAATCTGAAATAAAAAAAAAAAATTTAAGCAAATTTAAAAATTTTTGACTCTCAAAATTAATTTATATCGCATTTACATATCAAACCACAAGCTAGAGCATGTATAAATGTTATTAAAGGCAAAAAATATAAAGCAGCATATATGGGTGCCTTGCCTCTCACCTCCAATATGGTACTAACCAATGGCCTTATAATAAACATAGTAACCAAGCACAAAAAATAAAAAACCAATATAATTGTTTGTCTAGAATTGAAAACAAAAAGGATATAATTTTTAAAATGTTATTAAATTTGCAAACTATTTAATTTACAAAGGATATACTGCTTCCTGGGTACAATGTAAAGACTTCTCATAATTTGGTGAAGGATTATAGAATAATGTATACCAATCGGAAAATTTACGCACTGGACAGGCAAATAAACGAAATTCGCCCATAGGTTCCATTAATAAAATGGAAGCTATGGCTGAAATGATCACCTCCAAACAAGCACAAGTAGTTAAAACTAATTGTTTGCGAGAAAATCTAAATTGTTAAGAAATAATAAAATGTTTAATATTTTAATCATTGTAATTGAAACATTAACTTACTTTCTATCTTTGGCATCTAGATCAATAAAAAAGCAATGCATCATTAGTGGCAAAGCTGCCATGAAGCCTAAATAAAACCAGGAATAAGAATTCAATTCATCTTCACACGGCATACAAGCAAAACTTTCATTTACTCTATAGCCCCGCGGACAAGGACCACAATCACTCCATGTCTCGTTATCCAGTTGTATGCGACCACAATATTGCCCAGGACAACGTGTTAATAATGATGACATATTATTTTTTTTTTTTGCTTTTACAGTTGGTAAAAAGTTATTTTAACATTTTTTATGAAAAACAATTACAAAACTTTTCTAATTTTTGCAGTAAGTTTGTTTTGTTTATAGTCAGCTGTGTTGTGTTGTGAACAGAAAGAAAGAAATAACGAGAGAATGAGAACATTTACCAACACTGATTTTATACAGGTGTCATAAGTAATAACAATAACATAATGTAAACAACATATTTCCGTTAGAATTTAAATAACAGATAGTTGGCAATGCTGAAGGTCATGATAAAACATAAAATAAATAAAAATGTGTAACTAAATTATTAATTAATTAGATAAGCAAGTAATTAAACCCTATTTATTCTATATTGTGGCTATAAAAATCACAATCAATTTTAATACAAATTTTAAAAATTTGCATTTATTTTGTGCCAACAAATTAGTAAAAAATTTTACCAAATAAAAAAACAACAAAATTTGAAAATTATCTATATTACTCTAACCCTACTTATCTTTAGCCATAGCATAATAAAATTTTCTTCTACCATTTATATACCACATAGTTTCATGATAAGATTTCGGCAATACTTTCATCACTTTATCATGAGAAGAAAATGTATAATAAAATGTATTTGTAGTCATGGATGCCCTATCGCTAGCATCTAAAACTTCAGCCACCGTCATAATTTGCATGTATTCTTCTTCCGTATAGACAACATAAGATGTCATTTTAATCATAGAACCTACTTTCAGAGGCTTTTCAAATGATATATCACAGCAACGTTCACATGATGGACGATGACCACAATATAAATAGGCTCTCATCCAACTAATCTCATACGATTGACGCATTAGAAAACCCCCAAAAACGGTATTTTGAGCATTACGATTTTCGGGAAATGAAAGAAATGTATTCATAATAAAAGACTCGTTCATCCAACGGCATTTAGGGGGTAAAAAGCGATTATTTAATTGAAGATGTTGATTATCTGTGGTATTTTGATACAGATCATACATGAGAGCATGTTCTTCTTCCGAGGGTTTAATGCGAAATATTGAAGTTTCATATAAACGTTTTCTAGTTTTGCGTCTCTCTTCACCTAAATTAAAAAGATTTTGTTCATGATCATTGCTAAGCTTTAAGGGATTTATAGGAGCAGCTTTGGTATTGTTGGCATTGCGTGCAGCCATTAAAAATACCGCCTGGGTAATGAGACGAAATTGATTTTCATATTTCTGTTCTAACCACACACTAATTTCCATGGAAGTTTTTCCCACCCATGAAACATGACCACTTAAACGTATATCTTGATTGTATGATGGCAACAATTTGGAAAATAACATTTTATCCACCAAAACCGTAACAAATGTATAGGGTAATGATTCTTGTTCAGGTAAATTGGGTAGATAAACATGTTGTTGGCATATCCATACAGAAAACATATCCAATTGTTCCATGATACGACCCAAACGTACTGTACCCACAGCACTAACATAAAACACTTGCATATCTTCACAGTTACTTAAAGGTATATATGCCTCCATATAAGAATCTTTCATAGAACGAAAAGGTAACTCGCCTTCTTTGGGGGTATATTTTAAAAGGTGATCACGTTTAGCAGCTTCCCGTATATAACCTGTATCCAAGCCCAAATTATGCATTATTTGATGATTTACTGTTAGCAAAAATAGATTTAAGATAAGTTTGTACAATTCTTAAGCTAATTTTGCAAACCTTCTTTCATGGTTCCTGATTTTTTGGCTTGTACATTTGGTAAACCTATTACGGTCGAGGAGCTGAACGATTCACAATTAATGAAAAGATCTACTTTTAAAATATCGAAATATTTACCTAACATATTTGATTTGTTTAACAAATGCTAAAGATTTTGCATAATTTTTGTTGTAAATATATTTGCCAATCAATTTGAATATGTGGGACATACAAATATATTTGTTTTACTTAAAATTTTAAAATTAAATAATATTAAAAAAGGGTATTCAGAATAGTGCACCAAGGCGAATTGGATAGGTGCTATAACGTCGACAAAAAAAAAAAACAAAAATACAGTAACCAGGGTACACTTAACTACAGAAATATAATGTAAACAAGCTTTATAATATTTAAAAAATTTACTATAATTTTCGTTTTTTTATATTAAATAATTTTTGCGAAAATTTATCTCAAATTATATTTAAAGTCAATTTTCTTTAAATAAATACATATATATGCAAGAATGTATATGCTCGTGGTAAAAACAAAGATCTCTTGGATCTTTTGTATTATTTATCAAATAATTTTAATAATATCGCTAAAATTACGAAACTAAAATATTAAAGTTAAGTTGGCAAGTTGGAAAGATATTAGCTTTCCAAAAAAAGTGATTTATTAGTTTAAAAGTAACAAAATTTTAATTCATTAAAAGCGTTTTTATACTATTATCGTTGTAATTGTGTTTCAACAACAAAACGGAAACTGTTAGTTAACAACAAGTTGGCAACGCTAAAAAACACTATTAGTGCATTTAATGTTTTGTAATGTTTTTACAAGATTTTAATAAAAATTGTACATAAAAACACAATTTATAGCTAAATAATTAAATATTTATTAAGTTTAATTAAAATTCTAGTTAAAATATTATAACAATTCTACAAATTAATTACAATATTTTTAGAATTATAAACCGTTGCCTTTACTTCTTCTTGCTGCTAGCAAAACAAGTTCAATGTTAATAAACAGTGTTGTTAAATAACATTCTCTCTGCTACAGTCTCTCTGCTTTTTACTCTCTATTTACTAAAATTCATTTGTTTTGCTTAGAAAACTATTCGTCGATATTTATTTATTTATTTGTTTTTTTATTAACCATTCCTAACAATGATAATGCATGTATTATAAAAAATTTTTAATTGCGTCACTATTTCTTTACTAATGTATGTGTATAGTCCAAAATTCAAACAAAAATCTCTGTTAGATCTCTGTTATTGTTGTTTTCTTGTTTGATTAGTAAGTACCGCAGATATATGTATGGTAAATTGCCAGCCAAAAGCGCCAGACACGCTAATTTAGTATTATAGTTTCGTTAAGATAAGCAGTGTTTTTCCATTTTTCATTCCAAACAGACGTTGAAATAATTCTTTTTACTATTTGTTGAGATTTTAATTATTTTTTTTTTTTTAATATATTTAAGTTAAATCAAAGAAAGAAAATGTTAAGAAAACTATTGAAAAATACTCAACCATTAGCAAAACAAAATTGGCAAACATTACACAAGGAATTTGTTGTAATGTCCAATGGGTAAGTGTGGAAAAGTGAAATCGGGAGGAAAACGAAATGATGATTTTTATATATTGTATATGGTTTTTATTTTTAGTTTAAGCAGTCGTAATATTGGTTTACAAAATAGTCAAAATGATCCCTACTATGCGGGTACAATGGCAGAAGGTAAATAAATTTACAAAAACAATATGAAATGAATTGAATGAAGTGTTGGTTACAAAGGTTATTATTTATTGGTAATATAAAAATAATTTAAAATATAATTATGTGTATAGTTATAGACATTTTGTTCTAATTAGAAATGTAGTTGTGTGTCTGAATAATACTTTCTTTTTAAAAACAAAAACTTATTTTGATATAGTTTTTTTTATTAGCGCTCTTAATATTAATCTTGATACACCATTTCTCTTTGAAATTTGAAATATATAAATAAACAACTACTGAACTAGCAAAGAATAAGAACTAAACTACAATAGAAGTAGTAACCTAATAAGAAGAGATCTAGAATTGAACTACATTCTACATAGTAACGGGAAACTATGATGCGAAGAATAGGCGGGACGCGCCCATTTTTTCGCCCGCTCATAAAAATATGACTTTTTAAGCATATTTCGCCCTAA
>JACGTJ010001278.1:0-11604 GCA_014858695.1 Chrysomya rufifacies | reverse complement strand
AAAATATATATCAACATTTAAACAATTGAACGCATCAAATGAAACCTAAGAATATATGTATTTAAATTCATTTTACATTTATAAAATTTGTTTCTTATATTTGATTCAGTTAGCATTATTAAAAAAAAAAATATTTGCAATTTTTTTTATTTATTTAACCAATATTATTATTTAATTTTATTTAAGGTGAACATCCTGCGGCTATGCATCACGGTGGCACCACAAATCTGCATGCCTCATCGTATACTATAATAATACTATGGGCCTTTATATTATTATGGCTACATCAGCAACAACAAAAAAGTAATCTACGTCATTGTATACGTTGGCGCAAGGGGACCATTAAATTACGTAACATTAAACAACAGCAACAAGAAAATCAACTACAACAACAGGGACATATAACAAAATTACTGTCACAAAGTAATCAGCATCTAAAACACCATCACCAACAACCACATTACCAGCCTCAACAACAACGGCAGCAGCAAGAGCAACAACAACAACATTATCAACTACAAAAACGACAACAACAACGACATCATTATTATTATTACTTTGATATAAAATCCCCATATAGTTGTTTGTTATTATGGTGGCAACACAGATCTACTACAATAACAACAACAACAGCAACTAAACTACAATTGCCAAATACATAACCATTAAATGATATCTACTACTAAATAATTATAATAAACCTAAATACATACTTATATACTATATTAAAAAAAAACACACAAAAAAATAAATAAATTATTAAATAATATTTATAATTTATAAAAAAATAACAACCAAAAAACAAACACTCCAACAAATACATAAACATATGTTGAGGGGAAAACGCCCCTTCGTTCATTTAAATTGAATTAATAAAATTATTGAAAAGAATAAGCAGAATAAAATTCCCATTTGTATATAGTAAAAATTAATATTAAGTTTTTAAATGTATTTTTTAAATAACAGACTTAAAAACAAATGAACAGAATAAACTACAACATAATACACCGATACAAACAAAATAAGCGGGGGTAAAATAAAAAGTTATTTGAAGTTAAAAATTCATTAATTATTGTGTAGATATGATTTTGGATTTCCAGTTTTTTGTTTCGCAATTGAGCCTTGTACTTGAATCCTCGGATTTTGGCCGAAAAAAACTGGTTTATGATTTCAAATGAGGTTCTAACCCCCCTTTGTTAAGCGCATTACACCTGATCATCTCATACATTTCAACATCAATGTTGTTATGCAGTTTTTGCGTTAGATCATTAGAGAAGTTCGGAAAATAAACTATCTGGAGGGATTTTAGAAATAAGATACTAAAGCTCAAAATTCATGACCAACATTTTTCCTGCCACGGCAGGATAACAATTATAGTTTAAGAGATTCATTCGATAATTATTTATCAATTGAAATTAATATATTTTTCCAGAATTGTTTCTAACACTAATGACCTCAAAGTTCAAAGGTTTTCAAAAAACCTGCTTGAAATCATACATGTGTGGTGCGGAAAGAATTAGGCGGAGCTCGTACATTTACAATTTCCACCTATAATGGAATTAAGTTCATAATGCACGTTTTTATACCCACTAATACCATTTGGTTTAGAATCACTTTTGGATTCTATTTAAAGACGCTCCTCCAATGTAAGCAATGCAAATATTGAATTTTAAAAAAAAAATATCTTAATGATATCTTAACTTGGCAGTAGGGTTTTGGTTTGATACAAGTACATATATTATTCATGACATAATCCAGTAGTTGGAAAAATCAGCACAGCACAAGTGACGGGGACTTGTCAGATTCTTGAAATAGCATAAAATTTTGTTTTCAAAAAGATTTGAAAAATTTATTCAATTTTTAATGATTTTACCGGGATTCCATCACCTGATCCTGATTTCCATTTTATGTTTTCTAAACTTGATCTCTAATCACTCAGCCAACCAGACTAATTGCGAGTAATGATCTTATTAAACACAACTAATATAAACAACTACTGAAACAATAGCACCTTAGAGGGTCAATTCGCACTTAACTGAAATTTTGGACTGACAATAGAACTGGTAAGTGTTAAAAATTAATTCGTCCTTTAAAAACTCTGTTGTGCAGGTAAAAATCAGTCTTTACACCGATTTCCTGGTGGATTATTTCACATAGTTCCCACATAAAGTTCTCATATTTTCTGAATTATATGAGTTGTAAGAGTGATTTGGAGTTCTGATATTGGAATACGAGACTCATATATTGTCAGTTATTTGTTCTCATTGCATTTTAATAACATTGATGCGAAGTAAAAATCTGTAATTTGTAATCGTCTGAGAGCTTATCACTTGTTCATTTATGACGATCTTCAAATGCTCACATTTTCGCATTCTTTATTTTTCCTCCATAATCAGTCACTTTACTAATTGCAAATTGAATACGTTATTGAATAGTTATTGTGGTTACGAAATATCGAGCATCTTGATGTATTCTAGTTTACCTAAATAATTGGAACTAAATATATAGCATATCCATAACAATATAATTCATAAAGTGTTGGTGTATTTAAATTTCTTTTCATTATTTGATATTTTCATGTTTCAAAAAGAGAACTAGTAAAGATTTCATTGCGAACTAAGATATTCGGAATCACATAAAAACAAATATTTAATGGCCAACTAAAAGCAATCTGTATTCGAAGAAACATTTATTGATAATTTTAAGCAGTTGAATGTTTCCCTAAACCATTGGAAACATGTTTCGCCAAATCGGACAAAAAATTATTTTGAAAATGTCATAGATTATTTTATGTTAAAGATTATACAAAAATAAAAAAATATTGTTGTTGTACGAAATAAGCTTTCGACAACTGACTTCGTTTACTTTTATTTCTATGAAATATTAAAGAAAATTGTACATTCATTTGAATGTTTCATTTTTGAAAATCTAAATCTTTAAATTTGAAGCAAATTAAGTCGAAAATGCAGCAATGATTTTGGTTCAAAATAGTTTACAATTTGTTTATTACAAAGCTAAAGATTTTTTAGAAATCTTATCAAAATTGTCCAGATTTTCTTTAAAATTTTATTCAACAGCACTTTTATTGTGTTCGCTCTCTTTCTCTCTCTCTCTCAGGGGAATCCTGAAGCAAGACCTTTGTAAGAACTTAAAGTTGTAGGAAATAATTTTTTTTCTTTTTTGAACTTTTAAAAGTTTTCTAACTTACTGCATTCAAATGTGGGAGCATTTTTTTTAAATTATTTCAAATATACAAATATTTTGTTATTATTTATATTGTTTTTTAAAACACGTGCTGTTATAAACTTTTAATTTTGTCATAAACTTAAAACAACTTTTCATTATAACTACGCTTAGTTATAAAAAAGACATATACAGACACAACTATATTTATATACAAAACATATACAAATAAAACTACCACAAGCAGACAGTTAAACAAACACTTACACTTAGACATTTATATACATTTGAATAATATAAAACCAAAAATAAAAACTGAAGGAAATAAAATGTTATTAATATTTAAATGTTTTCATTTTTGTTAAGAACTCGATAAGTGTAAGTAAATATTTATAATGAAATAAAAATTACAAAAAATATAAAAACAAAAAACAGAAAAAAAACTTATATATGAGTATTTGTATTAAGTAAATAATACAATATTATCATAAAAGACACTAACACATATAAACAAATAAACAGAGAGAAACATACATATAAATATTAAAAACAAAACAAAAAATTTACAGTTTATACTGTTATGTACTTATGTATTTATAAGTATGAGTGTATTTATAAGTTGTACATTATTTTTGTAATACAAATAATATGATTATTATTATTTTTTTTTAAGTAACAGTCTTATAAGACTTATTAGATCAAACATGAAACAATATTTGAATATTTGTTTCTTTTTCTTTTAGCTAATATTGTAATATAGTAGAATTGTATTAAGTTGTAAATTAACAATTGTATATATGATATAATAAAGTATATATAAAAAAAGAAAATAATATAGCAAAATTACTATAGAAAATGTTAATAGGCAATATTGTGTATAGAAATTGATTTAAATTTAATTATAAAAATAAATGTAGAAATTAAAGTTGATTTAATGGCAAGATTTAAAAAAAAATTGAAAATATAATATTTGTTTGATCACTAGGATTATATTATCAGATTATATAAGTATTTCATTAAGTTAAAAGACAAATTTTTAAACTTTCTTAATGACTTCATTTCATCTGTAAGGTTTGAATCAAATTTTAGCCATAAATAGCGTTGAACGAGATTTATCCTTAAATGAAGGACATTTTTCTTATTAAACACTTCAGATTTTTGTCATCATTTTGCAAGACTTAGGTCATTTAAATGAACATAACTTCCTCTTTAAAAACTATACATAGTCTTTTTTACAAAGACATCGGAAATTTAGAAATTATCTTCATCTTTAATCTCCTTAAAATGATTTTATTATATGCAAAGAAATAGAAAATGTAATAATCAAATGATCATACTGAACATTGTTGTTGTTCAAGTTCATAATTGACCTTTATAATTGTAATGATTGTACATAATTATTTCATTAATAAGATATGTTTGAAATCATATTATGATTTAAATATGTTTTAATGGGAAAATTCCAAAACAATTAAATGATACGAACACGATTGAATAAATCATTGTTTTTTTTTTCATATAATTTCCAAATGATTGGGTCAATCATGTTTTTCTTTTAGCGTTTCAAAGTTGATGAGCCATATAAACAATTCCCATTTAGTTCACTACTCAGAAATAAAAGTAAATAAGAAAGATGTTTCTATATTTAGTGATATTAAAATTACATACATGTTATACATGCATCATAAATATGTATTAATTATAACATGGAATTCACATAATGATCCCAAATCATAAATGTGATTACAATTTGATCATTTATAAAATCATATAAATGATAAAATTCTAATCATTTATCATATTAAGCTTACATTTGATCATATAATTTTCACCCGATTTTCATTCTATTCACATGATTAAATGGGTTTATAATATTACTGAATATTATGATAAACATGATAAATTGAGATATTACCATGAATAAATGAAATAAAGTTGAATCATATACATGATCAAGAACTATTATAACCTAATTTATTGAATAATACTGCGAATGGTTAAAGTATAATATAGTCAATTGGGAACATTATTTTTATAGGATCATTAACCTGATAAAGTGGGATATTACCATGATAATATATTATATAGTCATTGTATGATTATTTCTTATAATTGTTAAATCAAACTTACTATAAAAATCATCATACGTTAGACTAAATTCTTTTAAATTTGAATTTTTATTAGCGAAATTAATTTAATCTTATAACTTTTAAAGTAGAAATTAAAGTAAGTATGTGCGGTAGTAACAGTTAAAATGATGTGGAGTACTTAATTGACGTTCCAGTCTTGAGATTCATCAAAGATACGGGATGTTTTCTTTAACATTTTCGAGCATTCGAATATTATAGTTAAATTATGTTACAAGTAAATTTATCATTTAACTTTTTGTGTTTTTTTGTTTTATGTATATGTGAACAAACTTAGAGAATCACAATTGGCCTTAAAAGACTTCGGAGTGTACTCGCTTAAAGCGTGTGACCCTTTCAACCCAATCCATTCAAATTCTTCTTTGTTTTTATTAATTCTTAATTTTTTAAACTCCACATGATCAGATCAAATATTTAATATGAATTATTATCCATATATTCCTTATACTAAAGAATTTTTTTATACTTTTATGATTTCCGTAATGTTTCGGAGATTTCTATATAGAATACGGATGCTGAAGGAAGTAAATTTCAATTTCTTAATATTTCTTTCTATTACTCCCCAATTCTTTGACATTATTTAAATGAAATTTGACACAAACATTAAATGTGAATTATTTAAAGACCCGCAAAATCATACTAATTTTCAAATAATTTAATTATTTTAAAAAATAAATTTAAACCGAGAAAAACAATATATATTTTCAAAATTTTTCTAAAGTAATTAACAAATTCATAAATCGTTCAAATTTTTAATATTTTTGTTTTTTTTTTTTTTCAACTTAAACTGATTAAAGATGGAATTTAGCATTTGTTGTAAATCCAAATTTAATTCTCTGTAACGTATACTTAATATCAATATCAATCATACGTAACATTTACTTGCAATGATTGGCAGAAAAATATTCAACGAATTTAAAAAAATTCTAACAATATTGCTTTAAATTACCTAATTTCCTAATAATAAAACTGAAAAATTATAAAAAAAATGAAACTTTTGATCATGTAAAAATATTGAAAAAAAAAAAAATTATAAATAATTTTCCAAAAGGAAAATCTTAAACATCATCATGTACATAAAAAAATTAAGGATATTGAGTTGATAAAAGATTTTTATTATTGTTAACTTCAATAGCTAATAGAAAACAAAAACTGCATTTGAAAAATGTATTTTATAAGAAAAATAAAACTTTATATTATATATTTAAAAAAAAATCTCCACTAAATTTCTAAATGTCCTTTTTTATTTAAATAAACCAAATGTAAACTTAATTAGCAAATAAAACCTAAACAAAGAAACAAAACAAAAACATAAACTTTTAAATGTCTTTATTATTGTTAAATCTATCGATAAATGTGATCTTATTATAAATTAGTTTTATAATTTTTAAATAATAACAAGAAAACTGTAAATATTTGTTTATTTTTCTGCAACAAAACTGTCTAAGAGAAACAAAAAGAAAGCACTTTTATTAACAAAAATATTGAAAAAAAAAATAAAACAAAACTATTTTATGGAAAATACAAACTCTTTTTATAAATAAATTGCAACACCATTGATATAGTAAATATAATTCATACTTTATAATAATACCTAAACTTCTAAGACCAACTAAATATATTGAAAAAACCTTAAACGTATGTAAACTGTAGATGCTTTTCTTTATTTCATTTTATTACTTCAAATATAACAGAAAAATAAACAAATAAAATCATAATATTCAAATAATTTATAAAGTTAGCAAAGTCCTTTGGCCATTTTTGGGATATGATGTGAGATTTCTAAGAAAATGTTGTTTTTCTTTTGCATTTTTTATAATTTTCAATCCACAATGTTTATGTAATTGTTATCCAAACACTATAACAGTTTTCTATTTTATGCTTAATACACATACAAAGGGAGATTATATATAGGAACATACCCTGCAAGTATTTACTAACGAAAACAACTCCAAAAAGTATCTTTAAATTGTTACTGAGTCTAATTTTTTTATCATTTTCTGTTCTTAAGGGTATCACCGTTCGGGAGGAAATGTACCTCGTTTCGATAGTTTTCAGATAATTCGGTTTAGTGCACTTTTTTTAGTGTCGATTTAGTTATATTTAGATGTCTAAAAAATGGGATCATTTTCTATTCTTAAGAGTGTTATCGTTCAGGAAGAAATATACTTCCATATTTCATAATAAGTAAAACATCTCACTACAATTCCCATTTAGTTTATTTATAAATGAATAACAAATATTTGTATATATATTTAGCGATATTTTATGTACATCGTTAATATATATTGTTTAGAATACGGGAGTCATAAAATGATATTATCTGTTCATATTTATGACTCAATTTTTATGATCTCATTTGATCAATTATATCATCTTATTTTACCATATCGTAATGACATTTGATCATGTAATTTTCTCAACATTTTCAGTCTATTCTAAATAGCATCTTAGTTAAATGATCATAACATGATTAAATATGATGATAATTATGGTAAATTGATTAAATGGGATCATAGACATGATAAAGTGATAACATTAACATAATAAAGTAAGATGAAAATATGATTAATTGGATTGAAATACAAATAAATGAATTAAAAATATGATCAATTCTAACATTTATCATAATATGATAAATTCTAATATTGTTTGATTCATGGAATCATGTTTATCAGTTCTCAAAATTATTCTTATTATTATTTCAACAATATATTCCAATTATAATATTATGATATTCGAAATAGGTTTTTTTCTTTGGGTGCAGATAGACTGATAGACAGATAATCAAACAGACGTTGTAAGATGATTACACCAAACCCTTATTTTGGGTATACAAATTACTTCAATTTAAATTTTTATATTTTGGCCTTTTCTGTAAATCAGAATTAAGTCACCAAAGATGTATTATGCACATATAGCAATTTTCAAGTGGGTTCAGTTTTTCACAATTTTTTAAGCTTTAAACTTTTTCAACCTTAAGAAAATAAAAGTTGTGATGTTAAATAATGAAACGAAATGATAGCAAATCTATCGTGATTTGAAATCTATAGATTTTCAAAAGAAAATAAGTGAAAAAATGGTAGGTTTGAAAATAATTGAAATCTGTAAATCAAGAAATCATTTCAAAGGTGGATTCTCTTAAAATATTTGATAAAAAAATTTACCGAAATTATTTTTTGGATCGTTTTTTTTTTTTTTTCTTTGCTCATAGAAATTTTGTTCTCATAAAAGGAAAAAATGAAAAATCATCTAGTTAGTTTTATTTTAGTTTAAGCTGAATCACACTTGCTTCCCCAAAATCGATATCAAATTGGGAACATATTAAAATTTATCATTTATAATTAATAATTACAAGTATCTCACATCTTCAATATCACCGAAATATTATGAAAAACCCACTCACCATCAAAAAATGGTGGAGGTATATTGGCTATGTGATTCCGTTTGTAACATGCTAAAATATTCGTCTAATATCCCAATATGTATTCTGGGTCCTGGTAAACTTCTAAGACGATCTAGCGATGTCCGCCTGTCTGTCTGTCTGTCTGTTTGCAAAAAGCATGATAGAGATCGCACGGGATAAGCTAGGAATTTATATAAGATTTCTTTGATACTGCAACTGGACAGTATTGGATTATAAGTAAGATGGTTTTGGATCAAAAACCCATGAAAATCTGTCATTTCGAACCATTTTACTAATGTTCTTAATATCAAAAGGATAAACGCACAAAGATGAAATTTAAGGTAAATCATAATATAGTAACGGAAAACTAAGACGCGAAAAATGGGCGTGACCCTTTCATAAAAATATGCATTTACTTTTGTGATAAAAGACGAAATTTTCGATGTATCGTTAGTTAGTAGGATGAAACTAGGCAAAAAAATTGAAATCGTTTCTTTTATTTCATTTGTGGTTTTATTACATCAGGGCTTTCTTTTCAATTTTACTTTAATATTCTTTGATGGTGGGTACTAATGATTCGGCCAAGCTAAATATAACATTCTTACTACTTTCTATTGAAATTTTATTCTCTTTGTTTTGTAGCAAAAAAAATCTTTCGATTTTAATCACTTTAAAGAGATATTTTCTTTATTACTACTAATTTAATTACGTTAGTTATTTTTATATGACAATAGATAAAAAGAAACTTCAATAAACACAACAAAAAAAATAAATATTAATAAAAATATTGGATAATTGAAACAACATTGTATAAATAGCAATTGGAAAAAAATAGTTTACATAATAAAAATTGATTAATTATAAAATAATTAAAACAATTATGTCATACAAGAATTTTAAACAATGACTACAGAGTTAAGCCACAGCAAATGAAAAAATGAAATATTTCAAATGAAATTAACCATATTAAATAAAATATTGAAATATAAAAAAAATAAACATAATTAAATATATTGAAATATAAACTATAGTTATAGTTAATTATAATAATAATTATTATAAATACATAAATTATACATAAAATAGATAATTATTAATTAATAGTTTACGTAATTGTTTTTAACTATTCGAAATAAATTTAATAAAAAATAAATAATTATTATAAATAACTAGTTTTACAAACAAACAAAAACGGAAACAAGAAATAAACAAATAATAAAAATAAAGAAAAATTTATTTAATAATGAAATTATATAAATGGAATTAATTGTAAGTTATAAACAAATTGATAATTAAGTGAGCATAGTCATCATCATGTGTTGACGAAAAAAAAAAGAAATAACAAAAAACAAAATTATTAAATAGAATGAGAAAAAAAATTAAATTGGATAAAGAAGAACAGAAAAAAAACGAAATAAAATATTAATGAAAATTATAAGACAAATGGTGTTTAATTTATCTATGGGTTTGCATAGGGACAGGAATCATTCAAAGTGGGACTAAGCAAATTACATGATAAAGCCTGAAAGATACTGAAATCTAAGAAGAAACTTAACTCATAAAGAACTTAAGCAGAAATGAAATAAGAAACGAACTAGAACTGAACTAGAACTGAACTAGAACTGAACAAGTACTAAACTATAACGGAACTATAATTGAACTAGAAATGATCTTGAACAAAACTAACTGGACTAGAATTTAACTAAAACTACTGACAGGTTATACCATGTAGCATGAACGGACCTATTTTAAGTACTAGTGGGTCGTAAATACATTCTAATCTCAACATTTGGTCGAAAAGCCCAATTATTTAATTAATTTGTAATATCGCCAAAACAATAACCACAATTTCACATTAATAAATAATATTTGTATTTAACATTAATTAATTATTATAATATACAGCTGATATTTTAATAATTTTTGCAGCTTTTTAACTACGTTTATTTCCATTATTCTCATTTAACTCTTATTTTACTTCCGCTTTTCTATTTATTTACAAAATTATATGGATTTTCGGTATTTTGCTTTGGCTTACCTGGTATTGTTAACGAAAACCCCGTATCTAATTGATGTAATTTAACATTTGGCACTTCATAACATAAACAAATTGCATTATAAAATATACAATTTATATAAATATATATAAAAACATTTAAAAGCTTTATCATCTTTTATTATTTGCCGTACTTTCCGGCGTTGTTTATTGAATTTTATTTAAAAAAGTACAGATCTAATCACGGAAAATAGCGACAATTTCGATTTTGCAAAACCGAAATCCAGTCTCACACTAAAGACTTGAGCGTAGAGACTAAAATGCTGTAGCATATGATTTGTTTAAGCTCCCGTTTTAAACTTGGTTCAAAATTGAGCATTCATTTGATCATAATAATTGAGTGTAGAAGAAACCTCGCTATTATATCAAGAATAGCGTTTAAGAATTGAGAGTTTTATGTTATTGTATGACGATAATAACAAAGCAAAAAAGGGGAATTTTCTTAAGAACCTGATTCAAAGATATATTTTTAGTTTTTTTAGAATTCGAGTTATAATACGAATAATTGTAAATTAGGTAGCTTGAAAGAGTATAATCATCTAATCTACGAATTGTAAAGCAAATCTAAGCGATGACAATCTCTTGGCTATATTCATTTCAGCATGTCATTTCTCTTATAGTTGGTTTAATGTAAATTGAGAAAATGTAAATTAAGAAAACTATTTGTGCTAAAACCTCATTAAGGTCTTTAACAATCTTGAATATAAACTTTATATAAAATCTCTAAAACTGATTTAAACTTGAACTAGAACTGAACTTAAACTCAACTGAACTGAACTAGAACTGAACAAGAACTGAACTAGAACTGAATT
>JACGTJ010001273.1:0-12601 GCA_014858695.1 Chrysomya rufifacies | reverse complement strand
AAAAAATCCCAAAAAAATATAAATATGTAAAAATTAATTACAAAAGGGGAATTTTGTAAATATTAAGCTTAAAAAAGAAGTTTATGAAAGTTTCCCTACAGAGAAGAAAACTGTTGAAAATGATCTATATAAAAGGAAATTTTAGAAAATTTATTTATTAAAAAATTGCTTAAAAATTTTTTTAAAAAGGAAAACTTAAATTTCCCTATAGAAAGGATTTTTTTTTTTTTTTTAGAAAAATGTCCTTTGTAAAACTTCTCATAAAACGAATGTTTTGAAAAATTTTCTTTAAAAATATCCTTTCTACTATTTGTAGTAGATTTTTTGATTTTTATGTACAAAATATAAAAAAAAAATTTTTTGGAAACTTTTTAGAAATTTATTTATTATAAAAATATATATTTTTTTTTAAATAGAAGATTTTTAAAAAATAATTATTATGAAAAAATTTTCGAAAATAGCAAATAACCGTAAATTTATAAAAAGGAATGGTGAGTTTCGCGTAATTTTTCAAAACGTTACTTTTTAAGGAAACTAAATTCAAATAAAATTTATTTTTATAGATTTAAATTCAAATAAAAACAATTTCTAAAATTTATTTTTTATAGATTTTTTTTTTTAACTATGAGTATAAAACTCAACATTTTAGCCCACTGTTGTTTTGGAAAATATGTGTACTTTTCCTTTGTTTTCAATTTTTTTTACCAGAAAAGTTTCTTTTGTATCATTATAATTGTGTATATCAAATGTCAAGAAACTTTGTTTGCCAATGTCATTGTTGTCAGTTACTAATTTTAAGGATTTAATGGATAAATGGTACTTAATTTTTAATTTAAATAGTTATTAGACTTTTACTTGTATAAAACAATATTTAGGGCAATAAATAGAAATGTTTATTCTTACTGGTATAATTTGTTTAGTTTACCGCTTTAATTCGACTCGCAGGATCATTCAAAATTTTAATAAAATTATTTTTAAGCCGTTTTAAAAAACTTATATCCGGCTTGCAGGAACACTCAAAATTTCAATAAATTTTGTTTGATTAAATTAAGAAGCTTTATTATAGTTTTCGCAGGAGCATCAGAATATTTAAAATCTTATATTATTCATTTTTTACGTTTGCTTTATAAAAAAATCTAAAAATCACATGTCTAATCGACATATTTCTTTTCTTCGAGCATAATTAACATTTAACAGAAGTTCTCTAGTCGTCAACATTGCAAATTATTAATTCATTATATTAAAAAAATCAAATAAACATGAACAGTTTATGTTTTCTTTAACAGTTTTCAAATCAATTGGATTTGTAAACCTTTTATATAAAATTTATGTTTAATATTTGTTCTCTTCTTGTATTCATTTGCAGAGCGGCACAAAAACTTGCACAATCAACATCAACAAAATCATCAACACGCACCAACGATATGACAAATACTTCCGCACGCAATGGCGGTTTTTGTGGTGCCTTACAGAGGGCGCCACCGCCTATGCCTCCCGGTCTAGCACGACGCTTAGCCAACAAAGAAAATTATGGTATTGGCAAGGTAAGTTATTATATTTAAATTTCAAATGGTTTTTCATTGAAAGAAAAAAAAAACACACACACAGTTTAGTATGTTATTTAATGGCATTTGCATGTGAAATTGTAAAAATCGTGCAAAAGTTGTGAAAACTGGATTTGAAAATCAAAAGAAATTTATACTTTTAAGGTTATTAAAGCATAAAGGGTTAATGACTATAGCCGAGCACAAAATGTGCTGTTAATGCAAATTGTATTTTTCATTATAATGTTTTAACATTAATCTTTTTAGTGTAAGGAGGGAAATGTCATTAAAATGTTTTTAGTTGTGTAAATGTTCTTAAAATGTTAGATTATATTTAAATTTCCTGTTTTAGGTTAAAGTAATGTTAAGGGTAGCGGATATTCATAATGATGCAGAACAGCCTCATTTCATGACGGTGGATAAGAAAAAACGTCAAGTGACTTTAACAGATCCAGCAGCAGCATCTAATGTAGCGGCTTCCACATCTCAGGAAAGAGGACCTATGGTGGCCGCTCCCAAAATGTTTGCCTTTGATAGTTTATTTACGGCGGAAGATCAACAGGTAACGAAAAGAGTGTTTTAATTTATCTATTGTTGAAGCACATGCAATATTTTATTACCATACATTAAAATCTTAATTTATGTATATAATATCCTCTCCTTATTTTTATAGTCTGATGTTTGTGCATCTGCCTTGTCTGAAGTTATACCTGCCGTTTTGGAAGGCTCTGATGGCTGCCTGCTTACCATTGGTTATCCCAGTTCCGGTAAGTTGTCGTCTTTACTTACTTGACCATTTGTATTCATTTCCTGTGTTTTAAGGAAATATGCAATAAATTCCTTTTGCTCTTCTTCTTAGCTGATAGTTGTCCTTTCGTTTGCTTATCTTTAATTCATAGTATTTTTCATTGTTTTCCATTTTGTTAACGTTTCGTTACAGGTCAGTCAAAGACAATGCTGGGCGGTGTTAATCCACCCACTGAATTAGGTGCCATTCCTTGTGCCATTTCTTGGTTGTATAAGGGCATTAATGAACGTCGTCAAAAGAGTGGTGCACGTTTTTCGGTGCGTGTTAGTGCTTTGGGCGTGAGTGCCACAAAACCAGATTCAACGTCAAAAGATTTGTTAGCAGCTCATGCAACGGGTAAGTTAATTGTAATGTCGTAGTTGTGTCATTTAAAGTGCAAATGTTGTAGATGTCAAAAGTGTCTGGGAGGTTTTTAGGTTGGTTAAAGAAACTTTAAACGTATTACAGAATATGGGAAGATCAAGTATACAGAATTTTCTTAAAAATTTCTAATTCAGTTCTAGCTCTAGTTTAGTTCTAGTTCAGTTCAAGTTCAGTTCGAGTTAACGTGGCTGTTTTTATTAAATGTTAAGTGTTGTTATTTTAAATAAAAACATAAGGTGCCTTAAACATAAACATTTTTAAAATTATGTGCGCAAATTACACAGTTGAAAAGTAATAACTTAAATTACAACAATAATATAAAGATTATTTTTATTATACTACTCTATTGTAATCTAGTCGAAATAAGAAAATTTTCAAATATTCAACTATAAATACAAGTATTTAAATATTAACTTAAATTAAAAATGACTCCCTTAGCGTATGTTTCCCTTCGGCAGCATAGTCACAAACAAACTTAACAAATATACTGCAAATATATAAAAGACTTCCAATAAATTGCTCTTCTAACGACTTTTAAGGACTTACAAACATTTGTTCATAAAATTCTCAACATTTGCATTACGAACTCAATAAGTCGGTACGATAATGTTTAATTTTAACATTGTTAAAATACAATGTTTTTCTTTTATTTTCATTTTTCTTTACATTCCATTCCTTTGGAAAACAAACAGACTCTGATGACTCTCCAGGGGTTTATTTGCGTGACGATTTTCTGGGTGGCCCTACAGAGTTGCGTGCCCCCACTGCTGAACGTGCTGCCTTGTTCCTAGATGCTGCTTTAGCTGGAAGACCACAAGGTGGTCTTGAGCCTGCCATGATATTTACCCTGCATGTCTATCAATACAGTTTATCGCGTAAGGGTGGAGGTGAGTCTACTCAAACATTCAAATATTTCTTCTTACTTTACTAACGAGAGAATTAAAATGTGAATTTTAATGTTGTAAAATATTATGGCATTTTTCTTATTGCATACTTTTTAAATATTTTATTGTGTTTGTTCTTTTGTTGTAGTGGCTGGTGGCAGAAGTCGTTTGCATCTTATTGATTTGGGTGGCTGTGCCAATCGTAGTGGTGGTCTTCCCTTATCCGGCATTGGTAACATCCTGTTAGCCATATTAAGTGGTCAACGTCATCCACCCAATAAAGACCATCCATTGACGCCACTATTGAAAGACTGTCTAGCACCATTGACATGTCATGTCGCCATAATGGCTCATGTTATGCACACCCAGGTAAGTTCTTAGTTAAAAGCACTTAGCATAGACAAAGCATCCGGTTAATGTAAGAAAATGAAGGACAAAGGAATAAAGAGATACATAAGTAAGAGTTAATGGGAGATTTGTTTGTAGTTTTTACTGTAAGTGTTTCACAAGGACTGTAAAAGAAAGTTTTCAAAATAATCTCCCTGTTATGAAAATAATACGTGCTAATGAATTCTTAATCTATAATGTAAAATGTTGTCATTGTCATTGCACTCAATACATTCACTAAATTATCTCCTTCTTTCTCAGCCATCTGCTTCTTCATCTTTATAGATGCAAAATTTTAAGTATATTTGAATAATAAACACAACAAATGACACTTATGACTAATGTTCTTAAAACTAATAATTCTAATGCATGTTTGTTTATTTATTTATCTAATGGTTTGTTTCCCCATTTTTGAAATTACAGTCACATACGGATGCTCTAACGACCATACAATTAGCTTCACGTATTCATCGTATGCGAAGGCGAAAACATCGTTTTCCAATGGGTGGTGATAAATCAGGAGTGGGCGGTTTAGCAAATGGTATGAATACCGGTAAGTGGAATGAATAGTTGTTTGAGTTTGCTTTTGTTTTGTTGTTCGAGATTAATTTTCAAATTAAAACGATAAATGATTTTAGCATTCAAACTCTTCATTTCGCTACATAACGTATGATTGTGTACAAAAACTAAGCATACTCCCCCATTTTTTCCCTTTTTTATGTTCTTTCTTATTAAGGTCATCAATCTACTGGTTCATCTGCTGGTTCAGGTGCTGACCCTTCTAGTTCTGAGCTGTCGGCAGACACTGTAATTTATATGGGACCTAGTGATGATGCCACGGATGGTGAACATCCTCCAGTTTATTTGCCTTCTCTTAGCTGTGGTGACCAACGTGGTGTAATGAGTAAGGCATTAAAAGGTAGTGGTGTGGAAAAACAACAACCCAGTCCTTCAAAAATTCCTGGTTCTGCCAAAAAGGTAGTGCAACAAAAGCCACCACAAAGTCCTGTAGTGGCAGCAGGTCGTACAGGTAGTTTGAAACGTTCTTCACATGCCAACAGTCCTACACCTCAAAATAATGCTACCAGTACAACACAACCCATCTGTGAACAACCACAATTCTATTCACCTGTGCACAGTGTAAAAACATTACCAAATTCTGCCTCTTCACCCAAAATCGTTGCTGGTGCTTTAAGACATCCTGGTATGACCATGATGTGTTCAAAAGCCTCAAATGTTCCTTCACCTAAGGGGTCTCCTTTAAGAAGACCAGGAGTAGGTGGTGTGGCGGCAGTTAATAATGAGTCCGGTGAATGTCCTGGTAGTCCTATGCGTAAAATTACAGAAGAACAATGGATAGATGGTCCGCGTGTTTCTCGTGCTAAAGTAGCAGAAGCTAGACACCTGCTGAGAGAAGTAAATCATGTTAAGCAGTGTGAAACCTGGATAGATGGCCCCAAGTCCCAATCAAGTCGTTCTCTAACTGCTGGTAATCTTCCTATAGCTGCTTCCCAGGTTCAGGGTTATGGTTTTATGGATTCTCATAAGAAATCCATGATTAGACAATGGGTGGAATATCAAACATCACAAGTCTTCCAAACAGCTTCAGCTGGTTCTTCCCCGACACATACACATCGGGAACAACAGGCTCAACATTTACGCAATATTACCTACCATATGTCACAACTTAAACAAAAATCTTTAGATAATCCTGAAGATCTTTATGCCACCAGCACCAGACAACAACAACATCAAACAGCAGCTGGTGATCAGCATTCATTACGCAGCAGTCAACTGGAACTGGTAAATCCTATAGGTCCAGGTCTTATTAATAATATGGATACTACAAATGCTTCTGCTCCCGCAGAAATAAGAGAAGCTCATCATTATCGTCAAAATTCCGGCCATTCACAACCACCTTTAAGCTCACATTTATCGCATAACGAGACCTATAACAATGAAGAGACTGATTTACATTCAATACATTCGCACTCTAATAATTTATATGGTTCATTAGGTCGTCATCATACGCCATCTCACTTACCACCACCAACATCGGTTTCTGATACAAATCTGCCAAATGATCGCCAAGCTGATTTGGATGAAGATCAAGATAGTGGTCCTTCGGAAGTGCCACCTGCATTACCTTTAATTGAGCCTTTGGGTTCGCGAGAAATTTCTCATGAAAGTTTGCATCGTATATTATCGCGTCATGTTTCTCGAGAGTCATTGTATCAACAACAACAGCAAGAGATTAGGAGACAAGAAGAACAACTGGTGCATCGTCAATTGTCACGACAATCTTCTCATCACTATTCGCAGCAGAGTATGCAGATGTCCGATTGCGGTTTACAGGTGACGGAGGAGGAGATAGCTCGTACCATGGGCGTGGGGTAAGTATTGTAGAATCTGAAAATTTCTTTCCTATTCATTTCGTTTAGACTTCGACAAAGAAGTTTTGGCTTTTTACTTATTTTTTATTTTGTTTAACTTTTGGAACTGAATCAAATTTATGATTATTGGATTTTATTTTTGTGGTAAATTCTCTTTGTAGTGAACATCCTTTGGCTGCTTTAAGTCATGTAGAGAATATGTCCATTGTGTCGAGTTTCAATATGGCTGGCGATGCGTTTAGTGATTGTGCCATGGGTGAGAGAACGAGGTAAGTTTATCAAAGTTTTATGGTAACTTTTAAGTAACATTAGAATTTTTTTGATTTTTTATAGAAATTTTCTGTTAAGTTATGGAATAATCTAATGTTTATTCTATATTTATTTTTTGCTTTCTTTTGCAGGAACCAATTTGATCAATTAGCGCGTCTACGTGAGATATTTACATCACAGCTAGCCATGGCTGAAGTAACACCAGTCTTTCGCAGTGGTTGCGATGTAGGCAGTGTTTATAGTGAGCCAGCCTATAGATTTAATACAGGACCTGGTAGTGTATGCAGTGAACCTCCTTATAGATCACCAAGTCCAAGGTAAGCAAATTTAAAAACTTAAGTTAAAACAATATTTCACAAAAATTTCTATGAAATACAAATTTCAATTTATTGATTTATTTTCCATTATTTATTTGTTTATTTTTTATTTTCCCTGTCTTTTAGACAGCCTTCTCGCAGTCCCAGTCAAGGCAGTCTACCCAGCTTAAATGGCATTATGCAAATTGCAGGCATGGAACAATATGCCTCATTACGCCATCCTGATGGTGCTTCCGATCCCAATTTACCCAAGGTCGAAAAACCTTTTGTTTTAGAACATGAAGATATTTGTGAAGTGGATGAAAAGTCAGCTTTACTCTCTCCCTCGAAACGTTCTTCCCTGGAGAATGAAGAAGAACATGATGATGTGACACGTTTGGTACAATTAAATACTTCTCTACCCATAACTAATCAATCCCAATTACCTCTATTACCCTTAAATACCTCATCGGAAGCTTATGACAGTGGTCATGATTCTTCTACGCCTCGAACATCAAAACACTCGGGTATTTCGAGAAGAGCGGAAAGTGGTTACCATAGTGTGGCTACCGCTAGAGATAGTGATGAAAGCAGTTTTACGTCGGGTTTATCGAAAGAACATCACAATCGTATAACGGTAAAAAAGAAACGACAGGATAAAGGTTTGTGTACTTGGTTAATTAATCCATTTACTTGCACCTATCCAGAGACTGAGGGAGAAATAAGCGATTTTTAAGAAAAATGTAAAAACGAGTAAACAAAACCCACCACATTAAACTCAAACAAAAGGAACTTATACGCATTTAAAAATGTTATATTAAATTTATTAAAAAAAAGAAAAAACAGAGAATTGAGAAATTCCCATAAAGGCCAAATTTTTAAATTTTAAAGAATTTGAAGAAATATGACTGAAATTTTTAAGTTGTTTATTTTTATTTTTTGTATTTAATAGATAAATATGATTAAATATTAAAAATATATGGAAAGTAAAAAAAAAAAAAACAAAAACTTGTTGTGCTTTAAATATGCAAAGAATATGAAATAAAAGCTTTTATTTAACATAAAGCTTAAAGCTAAATGCTCAAGCTTTAAAGCAGCTATTATTATAAAAAAAAATATAAATATATGAACTTTATTACTAAAACAAAACAAATTTAAATAATTTCCTTTTAAATTTGGGTTGCTTAGCTTCTCTATAACACTAAAATAAATTATGATTTTCTAAGTTTCTTACAAAAAAACAGCCTTATAACAAATAAAGCTTTTTCTTAAAAGCTTTCTGAAAAGAAAATCTTGTTAAACTAGAAAAAGCTTTATTTTTCTTATTATTTACATTATAAAAACTGGAATTTATTTTATTGTTTGAACTCTTTTTTCATTGTTATTTAAATTTTAGCTAAAAAATAAAAAAAATAAATAAAAAAGTATTAACAATTGAGAGAAAAAAAAGCCACAAACTATTAGTTTAAGTTAACATATTGACATAAATAAATAAAAATAAAAAAAAATCTTAAGAAAAAGTTAAGAAATATATAAAAAATTTTGTTGCCAGTTTTGCCTATTTAAACTATGTTGAAAAAGTTTATTAAAAGTATAAATAATTAAAATTATAATTAATTAATTAGCTAAAGTGAAGAATAGAATACCCTAATATTAATCCATAATTTACAAATACAAACAAACACACAAACAAAAAAGGATAACTATTAATTAAAATACAATATTATAATAAATGAAATTTATTACAAAAACACAAAACGACACAAGAACAAAAATAAATTCTATGTATATTATACCTACCAAATATTGAAAAAGAAAAGGAAAATATTTAAATAAATTTATATTTAACAAACAATTATGAAAATATAAAATATTATTAACTAATATTATAATATTAAATATACTACTAATAATTTGAAACGCTAAACGAACTTTAATATTAAACTAAATTAAACTTATGTTTTAGCATCTTTTTAATTTGTCTTTAATTTTTTTATAATTTTCTATTAATTTTTATATTTTTAAGAAATTTTGTGAAAAATTTAATTTTTTTTTAAATATTTTTTTTAATTATAATTTGTTTTTAATATACAAATAAATGTAAATAATAACTAAATATAATAAATATATTGAATAGTGTGTACTATTATTAAAAAATAATAATAAAATAAATGAAACAATTTTATATAAATTATAATAAAACAACAAAATTATATTAAAAAATATAACAAAAAAATCCGAAATTTTAATTAAAATTTGCAGAGATGAAGGTAAGCACAATCATAGAGCTTTTTAAGCTCTACCATACCATTGGTGAAGAGGGTATAATGCATGTGTGCAGAATTTTGCAACATAGGTGAAAAAATTATCCGACAATTGTATAAAAATCTAAGTCGATTAAACGAAGTCCGTCCGTCTGTCTGCTGGTTGGTTGGTTGTTCATGTAAATCTTGTGCAAACTAGATTGTATAAGGCTTAAGCATATAACTCATTTAAATGTAATAACATTCGTTGTGTGTATAGATCTTAATTTATTTTCCAAGCCACCATTCCAATGTTCTTTCAGAATAGAAGTCTATCTGATTAATATGGTTAGAAGTGTGAGTAAGGTAATAATTTTAAAGATATTTTGAGAAAATTTAGGTAAACTATTTATAGATAGAAAAAGCTTTACCTTACATACAATGGTGTAGGGTATCATAAAGTCGGTCTTTATCGGCTATAATTCATTCATAGACAAAGAACAGTTTGATCTGTAAATTATCGCAACTCACAACAACGAAAGCCGGCGATCAAAGGAATTAACAAATTGTCTTACCAGGAAAAAAATTAAGAAATTAGAACAGCATATGTGCTCGATGAACAATCACTACAAATTGCACATAAAATTATTACTATAGTAGTTCGATCCACTAGGATGTATTAATTGCCCTATTTCTTTTACTCCTAAGGATTCGTGTCTGATCTCATAGAAATGTCACAACATATCGCCTATAATTTTGCTATTTCCACAACAAATCAAGAATCTTAACTTTAATACTATTTAATTAAAACAATTTAGCATGACTCGCTGACTAACTGATTTATCGAGTCATGGATAACATAAGACAAAATAACGGAACAAAGTGTCGACTACTAGAAAATTCTCCATCCATAACTGAATAAAAACTGACCTAGAACTGAATAAGGACTGAACTATAACAGAAATAGAATTGAACTAAAACTTTATTAACTAACAAAGGCCCATGATCCTGGCAAAATATAAAATTTTGTAGTAAATGAAGATACTTTTTTGATTATATAGAATTCATGATTCAGAAAATAGACAGAAAAAATTAACGGCCTATTTCTTTTAATTATCCAAATTTTATTTGGAAAAAAAGTTTGTATTTTTAATCAATCATTTAATTGTTTTAATAATTTTTTTAGTTGAAAATTTCGGTTTTTTAGTTGCAAATTCATTTACCAAATTAATTGAATGAATTATATTAGAGTAAATTACTTAATTCGTTCAAAATGTTACTTTTTCCTGTATATAAGTTCCAGTACTTTTAAAAAATTTAAAGGTTTAAGAAAAGAACTTTATTTCTGATACTTCTTTTTCTGTTGTTGTTTATATATTATGAAATAAATTATTAAATATTTATAATAATTCATTAATTAAACTCATTTAAGCATAATTATGGCACACATATTTAATTTAATTTTTTCCTCATTGATTCCTATAAATTTAAAAAAAAAAAAATAATAATAATCTTTAAAAAAATCTTATCGCCTGAAACCATAATGGGCATTAACAGTTTTTTAAATTAATGCAATTAAATTTGCGTGTCTCTAACAGAAAAAAGGAACTAATACTAATCCTCTACATAAATTTATCACATTCAAATTACTTTACTATGAGTTAGTCTATCAGGTCCGTCCGTCTGTCTATCCTTTATTTATACGTTTATTCATTCATTTACCTTCACATTAATTCAGTGGCACTTTGTTCATGGACACAACTCATACAAACACAAAAGTCACAACAACTCGTAAACATGAGAATTTTATCAGAAAGCCAAATAGTAAAGGAAAGTTGAGGAATAGTAAGAAAAAGAAGAGAGTGAGAAGAAAGAATAGTAGATATTAACTGAAATTTAATGCTACATAACATGCAACATAAAAATGTTAAAGTCAAACAGGGCTGAACTTGTTTTTATTAAAAAATATTTTTTTAAAGAACTTTAATGTAAAGAAAAGTAAATTTCTTTTGATTTGTAAGATATTTCTTTAAAAAAAGTTAATATTTTCAATCTCACAAAGTTTAATTAATATCTGCCCCCTAAAAATATGCTATAAATAACAAAATAATTTGTCTCAACTTAGGTATGTTACATATTTTGATAAAGATTTCGAATATGTTGTCTTTTACGAAAACAAATTTATGTTTTTTAATTATTTCATACCCTGGTTATAATAAGTTATATACTGCAAATATTTAAATAATTCAACACACATCATGATTAATGCTCTTGTTTTAACATTCTCCTCAACCAAATAAAACACAAGAAATAAATAAAATTTCAAACTTAAAAAAAATAATTAAAATTCATCTCCATACTTAAGAAATATTTCTGAATAATTAGCATTAAAACAATTAAAATAATATTAGCTTTAGTGAAATACAAACATACAAATATTATCATATGATTTCAAACGTGTAATGTATAATAAATTATTTGCAAAAATATAATAATAAAAAAACTCAAATAAATTTTATTTAAATTGTTGATAATTGAAATCTTAAATTTGAAATTCATACAAAATTGACAAAATTGTTGGCGCCTGTTTTGGCTATAAAAAAGGAGCAAATTGTAATTTTTGAAATTGCATTTTGCTGGCATATTGATTAATAATATTGCTGGTAATATGCTAATTTTGTACTGAAAATATAAATTATAACTACAATTGTTTTTTTTTTAATTCCTCACAGACAAAGGAAAGGCGAGTAAATAAACATTTCAATTGGTATTAATAAATATTTGACTACATATAAATTGTATTGTAATATGTATTTTAACTCCTATCCAAAATTTTGCACGATAACACTTAGTCATTTATAATGTGACCATGAATTTGAATCCGTTTTACACAATTTATACACACACACACATTCACACACACTTTATAGACAGCCAAAAATAGTAGCCATCATTAAATGAATTTAAATTTAAATGTACTTTAGTTGTTGCTAAAACTATGATGTAGAGAAGGCAGTTGCAATACGATTGTAGTAAAAAGACTTGCTTTTAATAGGCTCCAGATTTATATACATGCGGGAGGTTGTCTATAACAGGATATTGGTCATGGAGTGTCATGCTACCACACTGAATTATTACCAATGTCAAATCTGCAAATTAACACTTGAGGCTGATTGTAGGAGTGAAGAAAAGGGAGGGATACTTTTGGGAGGATATTGGTTAGTAATAGAACAAACACATGCGTTAAATACACATAAACTGTAGTTCAACATATTGGTTATAATTTTTTGATATTTAAAAAAGAACTAAACAGTTTGTTAACGGGAAGTTGTATTAAATAAGCTTTTTATTCATAAAACAATTAAAAACTAATTAGAATTGTCCTGAACTAGAACTGAACTAGAACTGAACTA
>JACGTJ010001272.1:0-10484 GCA_014858695.1 Chrysomya rufifacies | reverse complement strand
ACTGAACTAGAACTTAACAAAAACTGAACTATAACTGATTTTCTTAAGTGAAAAACAAATTTTGGTTATAACTAAGGGTTCTTACTTTCTACTACAACTTTCATTTCTCATGATTTGCTGACTATCATGGACTTTTAAAAATTCAGTTTAAAAAATTTCGTTTTCATAAAATTTTCTTTCAACTTTTAAAATTGCAAACAATGTAAACAATTTATAAAATATAAAACAAGTTCTTTATACTGTTTATATTTTTGCTAAACAAACTAAAATTATAATTTTGTTTTTATATTTTTTTCGCTTACAATTTCCCTCCGTTTTACAGAAGTAGAAGTGTTCAACAATAGCAATAGCAAACAATTGCAACAGAAGTGAAAGAAAAAGTAGAACAAAATAAAATAAAAAGTATTGACAAATACAGGATGCAGTTTTGAATTGTTTTCGTAAATTGGATGAGTATTGGATAATGGAATAAAAAAGAAAAGTACTTAAATAAAACAGAACATAAACTAAGGGAAAAAATATAGAAAATAACATAAACGGAAATCTAAACTAAAAATTTTTACCAAAAATATTAAAAAAAGAAGAAAATGTTATGAGTAAAAGTATGTAGAGATATCAGTGTATAACGTCAACAAATGAAAATAATAAATAAAACACAGAAAATGCGCTAAAATAACCAACAGCAAACAATAGGGGGTAGGAATAGAAACAAGTAGAGAATAGAACGAAAATACAACAACAGATCGTAATGCTTATTGGGGAAAATATATGCAGGCATACATGTATGTATGTATGTACGTCATATAAAATAGCCAGAGTATGTGCTTTAGTTATTTTAACGTCCAACCAAGCAGAAATTACGTTTAAAAATCATACATTTGAATATATTTATACAAAACGAAATAATACAAAATATAAATAAGGAAAAATTTAACAAAAATATATGTTATAAAAAGATAAATGTGTTACAAATACTAATATACATTTATGAAAATGTATATTTGCTAAAATTATAGGAAACTGTACACATTAACATATACACACATATATGAAACAAGTATTAGTTTATTTGCATACCAAGAGAAAAAATGATCACAAACGTGCATAAACTAATAACCATATGATATCTGTGCATAGTATGCACATGATCTTTTTATATATTTACAATATAGAAATCTTATCTCTACTGTACCAAATCGAAACTGAATAATATAAAAATTGATCATGTTATTGATTGCAATATTAGTACTTAAGAGATGACATTAAAAAACTGCCAATGTTGAATCGACACCATGTTAAATGTGCCCACCAACTGACGATTTCTTGATGTTAAGTTTCCCATTTCAAGCGTAGGAGCACGCCACCCAATGTAATATTTTCCCTTAAAGTGTATGTGTGCACCATATACTATAGACTAATATAATATATTCCCCGATTATTCAGTCTTGTTATTAGTGTTGATGTAAAGTCAAGTCTGAGAGTTATATTTGATCATCAGAAAGTTGTTTTTGAAAGAATTAAAATCTATAATTTTGAAGATTTGAAAATTATTATTGTGAATATCAAACCTGCCAATTTTCAATATGAAGTTATAGCACACGAAACACTGCACCAGGTCATTATTTTGTTTTGACAGGTGTGTTTATTAATTGCAACTGAATGTTTTCAAATTGACAACGTAGGTGTTAAAAAGGGGACAAAAAGTGCTCAAAGTCATTGCTAATGTTGTAACAACTTTTTTCTTTCAATGTACGTAGAATCAATCCTTAAAATTAGTGTTGTCTTTAAAAATGTTCAAAAAGTTTAACAAAATGAGAAAAAAAGTACCTAAAATGGGGGAATTTGTCCTTTAAAAGAATACATTAGTTAAGTATAAAATTTTGACTGTAGAAATCTTCAAAATACTATGATTTTATGGAACAAGGCCAACACTAAAATTATGATTTGCAATTTGAAGAAACTAGTTTTTGAGTTACAAAATTTTGGAAAATTTATTAACATTACACCACAACTGCTTTATATTCCGTATTCAGATTATGCTTATATCATGAAATATTTCTGAAAGGTTCGAAGACTTGTAATCAAAACGCACTAACAGCAGATTTTACAAAATATTTGTATTGAATTTAAGAAATCAGATTTTCGTTACTACACTCATTGGCAGTGAATTGAACTAAAGAAATATGCAGTTGAGTAGTTTGCTACTAACTGATCACAAATGCGTGATCATTCTTGAATTTCAAGTTTTATTAGATAACCCTTTTTACATATAACCCTACGAAATTTTTTCTTGTTGATATTATAAAAATAAAAACAAACCAAAATATGTTTAACAATATAAAATTTATATAAAATTGTTAAATACAATTGAGAATTGTTAGCTAAGAACAAGTAAATTAATAATATTTTCCTTTATCTCTCTTCAACAGAAAAATGAAAATTCTCTAAACGATAAAGCTGCTAACCAGAAGAAAAACAAAAATCAACAACAACAATGACAGCATGCTACAACATGAAAAAAACTAATATTTCATAAAAAAAGAAATATTTATTTCTTTTTATTTTAAAAGAAACCAAACAAGCAGTATTTTTATTATATTTTTCACATAAAAAATATATATATTTAACAAGAAAAAAAGCTACTAAACATATAAATGTGTATACGGGAATTTATATACGACAACTATAGTAATAGTGTTAGTGGTAGTAGTAGTAATACCAATAACAATAAGAAAAGGAAAACAACTATAAAAGCTGCAAATAATAATAATCAAATTAAAAATGATTCCTGCGGTTATCATTTCCACCTCCGGTTATACAACAATAACAGCAACCATAACAGAAACAGCCACTACAACGACTACAACTACTAACAGAGTTGAAACTACAAATAGAACTACAGGCTTAACATGTCCAACAGCAAGAACAACAACATCAACACTATGTTCAAAATCTTCCACAAATTGTCAACATCAGCAGCAACATCATCAGCATTATCATCAACACCACCATCACCACCACTACCAGCAGCAACAGCAGCATTTACAACACAAATATCAACAACAGCAATCCAATAACAAACACCACTACCAACACCACCAGCATCTGCAACAGCCAAACAATTCCCTACATAAACATTATCATCATCAACAAGAAGATGAAAAAGAACAACGACAGTCTGAATATTGTTATCAATGCCGGCAACAAGAACAAAATTATTGCAAACAACAGCAACGAGTAGAAGAACATAAACAAAACATAAGTAACTTTCATCAGCAACGACCCAGCGGGATATGGCATAAACCCTCTCACAATATTGTTACCTATTATCTATGGTGGCTATTTGGTATTTGTTTAATCTTCTTTACAAATGGTGGTCGTAATTTAAATATCGGAAATCTCATTATTAAATCATCATCAACATTATCATCATCATCGATATTAGTTTATGCCTCATATTTAGAACCGGATGAACTAATACACGAATTGGATCGTCCAGGTAAGTTTAATTTTGTTTCTTTTTTTTAATTTTTTATCATTTCAAATAAGAAATTTCATGACAAATTTAATGGATTTGTGTTTACTATTAATTTGAGATTATATTTAGTAGTTGTTTGACATAATTTAAGATTTAATGAGATGAATAGGAGTGAAAATATCATATTCTCTTTCAACATAGTTGAAGTATAGACGTTTATATAAAATTATAACTATAATGAACATAGAACGTGAGAAAGTTATATTCGACTTGCTCGAATCATTCATACTCATCAACAAACCACTATACGTGAGTTCTGTAAATGACCGTTTATCAGAGGCATAGGGAAAAGTGGGTTATAGCCATTTTTGGCTGCATCTTTATTTTATCATATTTACTAAATTTTGTTGTCATGGATACTTTAGTTACGTATTCATAGCAATATTCATAGTTCATAACTTTCTTTTGTTTCTGAATCAATTTTGTCTATATCCAATCGGCTCTAATATAGAAAATATACTTGTTCTCTGTCGGTTCTTCAGTTCCAATTCTAGGCATATTACTGATAGATCGAGGAATATTCCTAGATACATTTAGAATTTTTCAAGACTTTGAAGACAAAATGTGCGACCAACACCACCGTTATCTTTGTAGAAAATCTATAATATCTATTCTATAATATGTATATATAGAGAATTTCCAAATTCCTTTCGTCTATTTAAAGTTTTGTCTGAAATTTTATGATTCTAAGTTATGTATTTTTATATTAATGACGAAAAACTAGAATGTTATTGTCCAAAACTTTCTTGTTCTAAACACAAAATGACAAATAGATAGACAGAATTTTTTCAGCACTCTTTATAGTTTTTAAAAGGCAATCAATGTTTCAATTATTGCTTATATAAAAATAATTTGTTCTAACCAAAGAAGGACAGACACAAAGATAGATCTCAGAATCTTTCCAATAATCTTCAATTTGTTTCAAAGGCAATTGCAGTTATTGCTTATTTGAAAATATATGTATTGTGAAAGTTTGATGTAAGAAAACGTAGGAAAATTCATTTTATAATCAAAAGTAAAATGCTTTGCTTTTTAAAATATCGCTGTGTTTTCTTTATATATTCAAACTTCCTTGAATTCTAAATGTTTTTTAATAATTAAGTTTCCGTTTCCGGTTAATATTAATGTTGAAAATTTCAAATCGGATGGGAATTTTTGCAAAATTTTATTTTAATGTTATTATACATTTAAAGGGATGATAATGTTATATACACTTAGGGAAAGATGTTTATATAAATATAACCAGGAACAATTTTTCACACACTTGCATAGGGCTACATCGTTTATGTATAAGGTACATATGTGTACAATTTGAAAAGAATTCATAACAAATTGATATTGTATATGTATCAAAATGAAAGCTTTGTGAACAGCTAAAAGACTGGATTTGCAAGTTACCAGTGTTAAGTTGACACCGTAAATTTTTTTTTTTTAAGTTTTATGGTTGATTTTTTGATTTGAAAACGATTTGTTGTTGTTTGAGATTTATTTTTTGTCATGGTGGGGTAGCGAATCTGTGATCGTCGGATTAATATAATCTTACTTGTCTTCATTTTCGACAGCTTGTCAATAACAGAAGATTTTAAAATTGTGGCTACAATGTGATCAAATTATTTTCTTCAATGTATGTTAATTAGCACGCAATCAAACGCTATTGAGAGACAAGGGACATGTTGAAAGTTCCTATTTTTGCCATGTGCATTTCTAACACCTATTCACACTTCTGATCTTAGATTAAGAGTCTCCTGGTAATACAATACACACATTCGTTTATTAGCAGCTAACGTGAGAACGCGTACAGAAAAACGAGCCCTGATCGGTACTTGCAGGAATTCATCCCAGGTGCTAAGTAACTTCTGTAATTTTAGTCACTGAATCTTTGATGTTTGTTTTTTTGTAAAACCTGCCTCGACGTATTTTATACGGCCCAGACACTTGAAACGGATGTTTTGGGCTAATTACCCACTCATCATAAACAAAAGAAATTACAGAAACGTTAAGATAATCGAATAGCACCAATCTTTCGATTACGTCTGTTGACTCCGATAAAAACTTTCAGATTGGAATTTGGCATTTTTGAACTCACTTTGAAACTCAAAGAATTGAACAAGAGATGGTGTTTGCTGTTGTCATCATTTATTTGTGCATTGATGAATCCATTAATCGTTCACAACTGCTTTTGAAATGCTATATTAATAACTTACACCAACTTAAGGAGAAGATAGAACATCTGATAGCATAGAAAAATAACTATCAATCCTCCAAGTACCATTACACTGTTTTGCCCAGAATTGCTCATTGAGTCAATTTGACGATGTTCAGCATTCTTAAACGTTTTAATATTCGACATCTACACTTCTGAAACAGTTCAAACGCAGGCTTAGGTTCTCTACTACCATTTTGGTAAAATTTTATGTTATTGTCTGCAAAAGGTCATTTGGTCAATATAAGACCCTAATAAATTCTAGTTATAGGGTATTATATTGATGGGCTTAACGACTGTAACACAAATACTTGATTAACATCGAAGGGTGCAACATGCCTGCATATTAAATATTGAATTCCTTAAATTTTCTTTATACGCTAGGAATCATAGCCTAAAAATTTCTTAGGGATTTCTTGCTTTAATTTTCATGCAAGAAATTACCAACAATTTCAATATATTTAAAAGCCTTATTAATATTTGATACTTTATTTTTGTTAAATTACAAAAAAAGAAAAAAAATTTTAAAATTATAAAATTTTGTGGTCTCTTAACGTTAACCAACATTTAAAAGAAAAACGAAAAATATTTAAAAATTTATTTAGAAATAAACCAAACTTTTGTTGGAAAATAATTTCTTAAAATTTATTTTTTAATTTACTTCACTCAACTGAAACAACTTATTTGCGTATGTGTGTGTGTTTTTGTATTTCTTCTTTTATATAAAATAAATGTAAATAAAAAAAATATATATATATTTTTTTTATGAAAAACAAAAAAAATTATTTAAATAACAAAAATGAAAAACAGAAAAAAATATTAATATAAAAAGAGAAGTACTGACATATCCTTGGGGGGACATGTGTTAAGCTTTGTGTTATTTCTTATAAACACATAGTAGTTGTACAAAAATAACATAGAAACAAAAAAACAACGTTTACCAATACATGAAAAATTTTAATAACAACAAGAACATAAAGAAACATTGAGAGTTTAAAGAAATGTTGCCATTACATTTCCAATTAAATTTTACAAATTGGTGGGATTATGAATGTGTTTATCTTCATAGCCCCTAAAAATATGCTGCAAAGAAAGTAGTTTATGTATGTGATGGATGATGATGGATTTCAACAACACTTGAATTCATATTCCGCTAGAATTCTTATTCCGCTAGATGAAATATAACACCGATTTTAACAAATTTCAACAAGTTTAATCCTGCAGGAATATAATAACGGTTAACAAATATTACCGTCTTCTAAAAGAATTTGAATTAAACAACTTAAGTGAAGGGTATACACTTAAGTTGTCTAATTTGAAAAAAAAAAAAATCCTCCAAAAATCAGGAACATTTTTAGTGCAACAATATAAACAAAAGCAACTTTTGGTCATTGTGAAGTTTTTTCTACACAATGACCCTACTAAATATTGAACAATTTGAAAAATTCCAAAAATTTTAATTAGAGAAAAATTCATAGTATTGATTTATAGAAAAATACGACTTTTTGAAGTACGGCTTCCAAATATGCTATGAGAAATCGCCTACTCCGTTCCAAACGATCGAATTGGGTAAAATGTTGTACTGAAAAATCCTCCCAAAAATCAGTAAAATTTTCAGTGAAACAATGAACAAAAGTTAATGTAGTGCGTTTGTTTATGTGGATTTTATTACCAAAACCTTTTATAGTCCGTAGTACATATAGAAATAGTCAAATTATTTAGAAATAATTACAAATAACGGCTTTTTTAAGATATGTAAGACATTTATGAAGGGATTCTACTAAATTTAAATAGCCAAATTCTCGCGACCTTAATAAAAGATTTGATATACATATTGTACAATTTTATGATCGGAGGAATTCATTAACGACATACCAACTTACGGATATGTATATTTAAATTTTTTGAAGGCACAATTCAGAATATGTGTACTTTATGGAGTTCATCTGAGATTACAAACGGAATGGCAAACTTATATATACCCTATCACTATAAGTGAAGGGTATAGTACACATACCTCTCTCCTTAAAGGATTGATTTCAGCTGGTAGTGAATCAATTTCCTGTTGTAATACAGCAATCGGATACTTTTGATGACAATCAAAATCTTTTTGATTATTCAACAAAGCAGGATGAACTTTACCATTAACATCACCATTAGATGATTGGCCATTGCCATTGCTTGATGTTGATACCGTAGAATTGGATAAAAGTTGACGTTTCTTTTCATAAGTAATATAATTCTAAAATAATAGAGAAAAAACCGTAAAACCTATAATTTAATTGAATCACAAATTATAAAAAAGCTTACATTCCACAACTGATGATTCCAATTCTCAAAGAATCCCTTAAAAACATTTGGTTCATCTTGTTGTCTAATCACACCGATAGCGGTAGTAGGTCTTCTAGCTATGGGTACCGTTTCCAAATAGTTTTGTGCCATAATTAAATATTTATCTTTTTCATAAGATGAAACATGTTTACCCAACCATACATAGGTAATAATACCAGCATCTAAAATATATGTACATTCGGGCGAAAGATCTGTTTGTTCATAGCCCAAAATTTCTTCGCTATAGAATTTATTGCGTAAAGACCAAACCAGAAATAGTTGGGTTTGCAAACGGGGTTTATTGGTGGCAGAGTTAATGTATTGTGGTGTAGTGCTGTTGCTGCTGCTGCTACCGTTAGAATTAACTGGTGATATGCTACCGTTTGTGCTATTTGAACTGCCATTACTATTGTTGCAGGAACTGTTTGAATTATTTAAACCATTTGCCATAAGATTTTGACTCATAAAACTGCTAACGGAACGCCAAAATTCTTTAGGTTCTTTGCCTTCAAGCACTAAAGAACTCTCCCCAAGAAGGTTGCCAATATTTTTAGCTATCTCACGAGCATCCCCAGTCGAGGATTGACCACACCATACCCAAACATGATGTGACTTAACCACATAACATTCTTTGGAAGACATTGAGCATAAAGGATATATTTCAAAAGCTTTGGAGTTGTAAGAAGCGTCACCGTATATTTTCAAAACTAAATTATCACTTTCAATTATGCCACCACCATTGTGATTATTATTGTTATGCATGTGAGGCATATTTTTATCATTCAATAGAACAATTAATTTGCCACTAAACATTTGTAGGAAATGAGGAGTTTCATCGAATTCAACCATTTGCACAAACATGGATTTTTGATTGGATTTTTCAAATAAATTTTTGGCAAAATTTTCTGCTTTAGTAGTAACATCTGCTGGAGCCTCGGAGCCATTCCATTGATAAATAATTTGTTTGATACCCACACTTTCACTGTCCACAGGATTCATAGAGCAGCTCTAAGAAAAATTATTATTTTTTTTTTATATATTTCTAATGTTTCAAGGACATTACTTACCGCTACTGTGTATTGTATAACATAAGATTGTAGAGTGGTAAAGAATACCGCTTTGGTTTCAGGCATTTCGATAACTTGATCCTTGGTAATACGATAGATTTTACGTTCTCCCGAACCATCATCGATAAGTTGTGTTTCAGCCGCCATTTTTGGTCTTTGGCATAAAGTCAAGGAATCAAATTTACCCAATATAGTAGGAATCGGTTTGGAGGAGCCTAAATTATCCACTCCCTCTGTAGGCCAAGAGGGAAATAGTCTCTTAAATTCAATAGGTTCATGACCTTCGACCACTCTTATAACTGGTGTACTATAGGGATATTTTTTCTGCATAACAAAAGTTTTCATTAAAAATTGAATTGAAATTCAGTTAATTCACCTATCTTACCTTCTTAACAAAAGCTCTACCATTACCCATAGCACTGGTCTTTTCCGGTTGGGAGGCTTGACTTCCCACCCACAACCAAACACCTTGAGCAAAACCGTCTAACACATAAGCCGTTGTATTATCACTAAAATCTTCTTTAGTCGGTATTACCACATCCAATTGATCCAAATGTAAGCGATTGTTGCGATAACAACATTTATAAATTTTTAATTTATTGCACACCGGTTTCTCGGGCATTTGAGTATTTTGCGAAACTACTCTTTGATTTAAAGGTAAAAATGTATTCCATTCATTTTTACGATTCTCGGGCATAGACTGTTCATAACCATCGTCTACTATGGTTATATCGCTTTCGTTCTTTTGCCATTTATTAGCCAATTCGATAGCATTGCGTCGTTCCACATTACTGCTGGAACGTCCAATCCAAACATATAAATGATTAACGGTATGCAAAAGCATTATATAATCGGCACCAAAATGTTCCCAAGAAATATTTTTCATTTCAACACAACGCATCCATTTGCGACCATAAACTTGGAATAAACGATTCGGGTCATTGGAATTTAAAAGGGCAGCACATTTAATGCTGTTTGGTAAAAATTAAGAACAAATTATTTAAATTTTATTTCAGGGGTTTTCTTTACAAAATTGTAAACTTACGTTATACCCTTTTTGAAATACGATAAAAATCTTGCACTTTCATTGTTTTGTGTTTCACGATATTCGGTGGCTACATTACCGAAATAAGAGTCCAGCTCTTGTATTTTATGTGCCACATTGGAACGTTTCTGTTCGGATACATTTTCACCCAACCAAAAGTGTATGTAACGTTCTAGACTAGTAGAATTTTTCACTTCACGGGTCTGAAAAGAAAAAAATAATAGAAACGATAGAATATTAATGCTAAAGATTTAAAAGAAACTAGAACTGAACAAGAACTGACCTAGAACTGAACTAGAA